>PGTU02004565.1:0-10468 GCA_002896215.2 Cicer echinospermum
ACCCATAAGGCATTAAATTCTTCGTAAAGGATTCACCGTACTTAATTTAATTTATTTATCGACGAGTAATTTTAATCGGGCATCAAATATCTTTTTGGTCATATAAACTCCAAAATATTAATAACTTTGGCTAAAAAGCCTCCGAGTTCAATACCAAAATACACTAAAATACATAAAGTATACTTTAAAATTATGGGTCTTACATTACTACCCCCCTAAAATTAGTTTCGTCCTCGAAACTATGCGTCGATAAATAACTTTGGGTGTTGTTCTCTCATCTTGCTCTCCAGTTCCCAAGTCGCATCTCCAGTAATTGGGTTCCAAATCACCTTGACCAATGAAACATCATTGGTCCTCAATCGCTTAATCTTCCTGTCATCAATTCTCACAGGTGGTACTTCGAATGACAAGTTATCCTTTAGTTGGATTGTGTCTGGTTCGATCACATGAGATGGATCTGCAAGATATTTCCTCAACTGTGACACATGAAACACGTCATGAATATTGGACAGTATCGGAGGCAATGCAATCCGATAAGCAACAGGCCCAATTCGTGCAGAAATCTGATATGGTCCAATGAATTTCGGAGTCAACTTCTTCGATTTCAAGGCTCTACCTACTCCAGTAGTAGGTGTGACTCTTAGAAATACATGATCACCCTGTTCGAATTCTAAAAGTCTGCGACGCTTGTCCGCGTAACTCTTTTGACGATCTTGTGAAGTCTTCATTTTCTCCTTGATCTTCTTTACCTTAGCTGTAGTCTGTTGCACCATCTCTGGTCCGACAATCATATTTTCACCGTCCTTATACCAACACAAGGGCGTTTGACACTTGCGCCCATATAAAGCCTCATATGGTGCCATTCCAATACTTGCGTGGAAACTATTGTTGTAGGTGAACTCAATCAACGGAAGTACATCATCCCAACTTCCTCTATCATCTAATACACATGCTCTCAATACATCTTCCAGGGACTGATTTGTCCTTTCAGTCTATCCATCCGTTTGTGGAGGTAAGCTGAACTCAATCGTAGTTTCGTTCCCAACGCTTCGTGCAATGCTCCCCAAAAATGTTTGGTGAACTTTGGATCACGGTTCTGATACAATACTCGATGGTACCTCCGTTGTGTAATCTCACATTTCAGAATGTGATCTTGTTAACTGATCTACCCTATAGGTGTCTTACTGGCAAAAAGTGTGCAGATTTAGTCAGTCGATCCGCTATCCACCCATATAGAATCATTCTTCTCCTTGTTTTTGGGCAATCCAGTATAAATCATAGAAATGTTGTCCCACTTCCATTCAGGTATATCTAAAGGTTTGCAATCATTCCCAACAGGTCGCTGATGTTCACCTCGCTTTCTGACAAGTTAGACAAGTAATACATACTCCGCTACATCATGTTCTTCATTCCTGGCCACAAATAATTCTGCGCGCAAATCCTGATACATCTTTGTTGCTCCAGGATGAAATGCTCAACTTATCTTACTGAGCCTCTTCTAAAATTGTTTCCTTAATCTGTAAGTCCTGGTAACACACAACTTCATACCAATTACATCGCCCAAAACATTATCTGATCCAATCTTCAAAACTCACGTTGTCTTCCCTTGCACTATTAGGTTCCTCTTACTCTTGAATTAAGACGTCGTCTTGAGAATTTACAATGTCTTCAAGTAGTCCACTCGAAATCTTAATCATTTCCGAATTTTCAAAATTCCTGGTGCAAACTCTACGTTCAACGTGTAGATCTCTAAAAGCTTCCCACAATCTTGCTGTCTAGCCATAATTGTTGAAGGCACCGAAATACTTCTACTCAACGGCATCAGCCACTATATTGGCCTTCCCAGGGTGGCTTACTGCAGTGTGAAATCAAAATCCTTGAGAGTCTCCATCCATCGTCTCTGGCGCATGTTCAATTCCTTTTGATCAAACAAATATTTCAAACTTTTATGGTCAACTGAACACTGTGAACGTGCACCATATAAATAGTGCCTTCAGATCTTTCAATGCAAAAACAACAGCAGCAAGCTCCAAATCATGAGTAGGATAGTTTTCTCTCATGAATCTTCAATTGCCTTGAGGCATAAGCTACAGCTTTCTTGTGTTGCATCAGAACAACATCCCAAACCTTGGTGAGATGCATCACAATAAACTTCATAGGGTTCTTCTGATTGCGGTAATACCAATACTGGTGAGGTCGTCAATTTCTCTTTAGTAACTGAAAATTTTCCTCACACTCTCCGTCCATCGAACGGTTGATCTTTTCTGGTAAGTTGTGTCAATGGAGTCACAATCTTAGCAAAACCGCTTCAATAAACCTCCTGTAGTACCCTGCCAATCCTACGAAACTTCGTATGTCAGTGACAGTCTGAGGCTGTTTCCAAGCAAGAATCGCCTCAATCTTAGCCGGATCTACAACGATTTCCTTCCTTGGTTATCACATGTCCAAGAAATCACTTTTTCTAGCCAAAATTCACACTTCGACAATTGGCATACAATTGCTTCTCGCGTAAAATCTCAAGAACTTGACGTAAATGTTCTCCATGCTCTTCTTCAGTTCTCGAATAAATTAATATATCGATCAATGAACACCACAAACAACTTTGTCAAGGAATGGATTAAAGATTCTGTTCATGTAGTCCATGAAAATTGTTGGTGCATTGGTAACCTCAAACGGCATAACGAGATATTCATAATGTCCGTAACGGGTTCTGAAAGCAGTTTTCTGAATATCTCATTCCCTTACTCGAATCTGATGGTAACCGACTTCAAGTCAATCTTTGAAAATATCGCGGCCCCTCTCAATTGATCCATTAAATCATCGATGCGTGGCAAAGGATAACGATTCTTAATAGTTGCCTTATTAAGATGTCTATAATCCACACATAAGCGCGTGCTTCCGTCCTTCTTCTTAACTAGCAAAAACTGTAGCTCCCCATGGTGATACACTTGGTCTAATAATCTCTTCTCCAACAAGTCTTCAATTTGCTTTTGAGCTCATTTAATTCCAATGGCGACATTTCGATACGGTGCCATTGAAATAGGTCCGATTCCTGGGTGCAAATCAATGAACAACTCCACTTCTCTTACCGGTGGCATCCTGGAATTTCCGTTGGAAACACGTCCCGGTACTCATTGACAGCATCACATCTTCTATGTCCACATTATCTTTGCCTCCACATTAGCCAGAGACAAAAACTCATGAGTTCCTTCTCTTAGCAACACTCGGAGTCTGTTGGCGGCCAGATACTAACAACTCCTGGTTCGAAAAAAGAACCAATTACGAGCACAATCCAAGATCACATAATGGTAGGACATCCAATCCATACTGAGAATGACCTCGAATGATTGTAGAGGTAAACAAATCAAAATTAACCAAGAATCCCTATTCTGAATAGTTATTTTGACAATGTAAACATGCAATTACGTCAAAGTCTTAGCAGGTGTGGAAACAACCAAATTAAAAAGGTAAAAGCAGCACAGCATAACTTCAAACGGTTCACACAATCCATAGCAATGAAGGAAATGGTTTGCCCCCGAATCAAAAAGTGCAGTTAGAGTGTTACCTGCAATCTCACAGTCACGTTGAATCAGATTGCCAGATGGATTCCCATTCTTTCAGCACTCACAGACAGTAAATGCGTCCTGCTAGCAGTAGGACGAGTAGCCCTAGTTGCATTCACAATTGGTTCTACCTCGGAGCCGTGCAATCCTTTGCCAGGTGTCCTGCCTTCTGACAATTGTAGCAGGTGAGAGTATTAGGGGTACAAGCGTTAGCATAAATGTCCCTCTTCCCCACATCGGAAACATCGAACCACTCGTCCCAATTGTCTCCCGAAATTTCTGGTTCCCTGGGCGATTCTGCCCACCGTTGTTTATTTTATGGTCGATTATAAGGTTTAGCAACTTGTTTCCCCTTGTTGTTCTGATAATTCACCCGACTGGGGCCCTCCTGCACTAACAATTCCCTCCGTTCGGCTAGCCCTCTTATTCTTCATATCCTCACTTCCCTACATTTTTCCACCAAGAACTTGGAACGTTGAAATTCCCAATGGCAAGACAGAGTCTTGAATCTCATACTTTTAGTCCGTCTGGAACGATGACACCAATGAATGGTTCATCAATCTCTTCACGGAAAAACCATGAAATGTCTCGATAGCGTCCAACTTAGCAGCATATTCGCCCACGGTCCATGTTCCCCTGATGTAGTTTTAGGAAATCATCACCCAGTTAGTCCTGGTATCATCAGAAGTATTTGTCTAAAAACTTCCTTTTGAATGATTCCCAGTCCACCTCCTCGTGAGCTGCTCTCATCAACAATCTTGTACTCCTCCACCAGTACACTCAGCATCCCCTAACAGCATATAAGTGGCATAGTGACCTTCATCCCGCCTGACAGTTAATCATTTCGAAGATCTTCTCCACTTCTTGGATCCATGGATCCGCCTTCTCTGAATTCTCATCCCCCTTAAACTTGGGAGGATTGTAATGACGGAAGTCTTCTAATCCTCTTGGACTTTTGCAGCACGGATCTCTCTTCCCCTCTTTTCAATAATCACGTTGAGTCTTGGCAGCAGTCTGTGCAGCAACAGAAGCAGCCATGTTGTTCATAGCTCCGCCATTCGATCTCCCTATTAGCATTGGCTCTTGGAACGTCATTTCTTCTTGGCGGCATGGTTTTCCTATAAAAACCATCATCAAGTAGAGTCTTAAACACTACCTTCAAAATATTCCAAAACTAGCTTCCGACTACATCAACACATAATAATAATTGCAGACCTGACAACTCAACCAACCTAAACCGACGCATGATCAGTAAACAACTCCCAACTTACAGGTTGACCTACAATCTATAACCAAAGGCTCCACAACCCCCAAAGAAAACCAAACCAAAGCTCTGATACCACAATGAACACCCCGATTTTAACAGCGCGAGTGATTTTTTTTTTCAAAACAAATTCATAAAAAACAAAGAAATAAAGAAGAAAATACTTTTGGATAAATATTGAATCGTAACACAACGACAAATAAGTCAACATAATTTACAAAGCAGCGGAATAGTTTTTGAAATACGAATCCAAAGTATTTTACACTTCAAACAGACAATATTAGTATAGGTACAATATTCCAATTTAAAATAAACGCAAACCAAAATAAAGACATATGTTCCCTCTATGTCAACCTAATTTGATCATTCTACAAAAAAACTATACACCCTGAGTGATCTCCACGCGCCCCGGTAGATCCTCCTAACATAGCTTCAGTCAGGCGTTCCCCGTCTACATTCCATCACAGGGTACGAACCGGTAGGATTGTCCTGACTCTCATTTGAGGGCAAAGCCCAGATTTCCCACATAATTGTAAAGGATCATCAACCGAAATTAACAGTTAACACATAACATTTTAAGTTTTTGAATGCACAAAATGACCTTTCCACTAAGCATGCACTTTTAAAAGGATTTCGTTATGCTAAAAGTTCATATAATACTTGCCAAATGAAAATGAAGTCAAAATAAGTCTTAAATCAATCAAGTAATAAACAACTGGCCAATCCATTGATGAACCAATTGAGCAATCAATCATCTAACTCAAAATAAGAATTTCCACTAAGCCAATCAATTGGGAAATCGATTTGGATGAAGGGTTTTAGTGAAAACTTGAACTCTGGCCTTAAATCATCGATTGGAGAAATCGATTGAATGAGTAACTGAGCCCCTGTGTTAAAGCCAATCGATTGGGAATCGATTTCTTGAGGGTTTTCGTGAAAACTGTACCCTGGGCTTAATTCAATCGATTGGGAAAATCGATTGAATGAATAACTGAGCCCATATATTAAAGCCAATCTATTTCCAAATCGATTTTATCAAAATGGTTGAGCTCCTACAATGGCCCAAATCGATGGCAAATCGATTTTTGTCAAAATGGCTGAGCTCCTGTAATAAAGCCAATCGATTGCCAAATCGATTTGAGGAATAGCTTTTAAAAGAAATCGATTGGGAATCGATTTCCCTGCATGTTTTTCTTAAAACTACATAAACTAACTCAATCACATTCACCCACAACTCCAAAACATAACACTTAGCAATTACCACACAATCACCACGACAACTTAAGTTTCGAAACAGTTTTACAATCAATTTCACTTACACACAATTTGTTCCAAAACATAGACACTTAGTACAATCATCACAATTACAATGACATGTCAAGTTCAAACACTAAATCATACACTTGAATCAAACACGACTCGTGTGTCAAGCATCCTAATGCAATGCGTATATGCCAAAATGCATGGACTCGGAATTCCAAACCAAAACCCTCTCGAAGGGCCGTAAATCATAATTGTACCGCCTATCGCAGACCAAAGTACCAATTACTGAGGTGCCACCTATCACGGGTCTGCACGATTTACTAAAAAGCGTAAACCATAAACGTATTGTCTATCACGGGCCCGTACCGTTTACCGAGGTGCCACCTATCACAGGTCTGCACGGTTACTAAAAAGAACGTAAATTGTAAATGTACCGCCTATCAGAGGCCAAAGTTACTATTTACCAAGGTGCCACCTATCACGGGGTCTACACAATTTACAAAAAGCGTTTAAAACCGTAACGTTACTGCTATCACGCCCGTAACCGTTTACCGAGGTGCCACCTATCAGGGTCTGCACGATTTACAAAAACGTAATCATGAAATGTACCGCCTATCCACAGGCCAAAGTACTATTTATCAATGTGTCACTTATCACGGGTCTGCACGATTTACAAAAAGAATGAAAATGCATGAGCATATACTGACTCCATCCACGACAATCGTTAAGCAAATCAGATATTAAAAGATTCCCCATTTTTAATACTCATTTAACTTTAAACGATTTTCACAAACAAACATTAAGTAAAACAAGACATTAAGAGATTCCCCATTCTAATACTCATTTAACTTAAAACGATTTTCAAAAACAAACATTAATAAACAAGATATTAAGAGATTCCCTCATTCTTAATACTCGTTTAACTTAAACGATTTTCAAAACAAACATTAAGTAAACAAGACATTTAAGAGATTCCCCATTCTTAATACTCGTTAACTTAAAACGATTTTCAAAACAAACATTAAGTAAACAAGACATTAAGAGATTCCCCATCTTCTAATACTCGTTTAACTTTAAACGATTTTCAAAACAAACATTAAGTAAACAAGACATTAAGAGATTCCCCATTCTTAATACTCGTTTAACTTAAACGATTTTCAAAACAAACATAAGTAAACAAGACATTAAGAGATTCCTCATTCTTAATACTCGTTTAACTCTAATGGTTTTCAAATTCCACACAAAAAAAAACTCCAACATATTATCAAATCAATCCACGATTCACACCAAAACACATCAATTCATTTCTCCACAAAATCCAACCATACACATATCAAATTTCATAAGCATGAATTATGAACACGTCAAACTTCATTTACTCAAATTCACTACACCAATGGATTAAAATTATATTCCGCGAAACATTCATCATAATCACCAAACCTAACTCTAAGATCTTTACCCATAAAGTCTTAAATTCATTTTCCCCAAATCAACACTAACCCTAACAAAATTCTTCCACACAACCACAGATAATCCCTAATGCAAACTAGAAGTTTGGAAGGAGCCCTTACCTTAACGTAGCTTCAATGAGCGATTATCGGTACCGCGAGTAATTTCGATAAAAACTTTGTTCGTTTCGTCGCTTCCAAAGTTGACTCTCTAGTACCGTAGCGTGGTTAGCTAAATACTTTCCCTTCTATCTCTTTGCGAAACGAAGCTTAGATCTAGATGAAACGTAGAGTATTTGTATTTGACGGTTTTGACTCCCTACACCGTTATTCTTCGAATTTTTGAATCAAACAATGAAGAATGAAGCTGATAAATCTTTCGGTTTCTAACGCCACCAAGTCTTGGGTTTCCTTTCTGAAGCAAAAGGAAGCAAAGAAGATGAAGAGAAGAAAGACACGAGAACTGGGTTAGGGAGAGGAAACGTTTTCTTTCCTTTTTCCTTTCTTCTATTTTCTTTCCTTTCATTTTCTTTCTTCTCACACACACACACACACACACACACATATTAATATATATATATATATATATATATATTATATATATATATATTATATATTATATATAAAATCTTAATTAAACCAATCCAATATCTAAAAATATCTAGATATTTATTAAAATTACCATTTCACCCATAAGGCATTAAATTCTTCATAAAGGATTCACCGTACTTAATTTAATTTATTTATCGACGAATAATTTTAATCGGGCATCAAATATGTTTTTGGTCATATAAACTCCAAAATATTAATAACTTTGGCTAAAAAGCATCCGAGTTCAATACCAAAATACGCTAAAATACATAAAGTATACTTTAAAATTATAGGTGTTACAATTATGATATATATATATATATATAATATATATATATATATTATTATATATATTTAATATTTTTAAAAAACATTGTATAATGATTATAATGAGTGATTAGACTTGAACACCCATTACTTTTCAAGAAGGTACATAATATAAGTACTTTTCTAGTATCTTCTTATAAAAAGGTACATAATACCTTGTCTCTTATAAAAAGATACATAATATAAGTTTGATGCTTGATGAGGCCGCCCCAACAGATTATGAGGTCTAAAGCGAAACTATTAGACATGGTCTTTTAAAAAAATTAATAAATAAATTATTAATATTTATTTAATAACTACTAGAAAATTTCTTAATAGAATTAATAGCATTTTAATCTATTTTTTTTTTATATTTTCAAAAAAATAAAATAATACATTTCAACTATTCTACAGCAACATCTAACTCATATAAAATTGTTCATCTTTTAGTTGAAGAAGAAAATAGTGTGTATACTACCACTCCAATAATTCATGTTAGCAATATGTTACGATTTGCCTTATGATTTCTCAATTTATAACTAATATTTCTCATGTGGGCAATGTGCTCACTTTTTGTCTCGTAGTTTCTCAATTTATAATTAATATTTCTCTCATCTCTACTATCTTTGTTAGCCAATTTAGTTGTAGTAAGAATATTATTAAATAATTAGCAACAAAAATATGTTTTATTTGATTTATATAAAATTTTATCGGTTGTGAGGAGCAATAATTAAGACGAAGTTGCACTATAAATATTTTCTTGAAAAATATCAATCCAAATAAATAATGATTCTTCCAAAAATTAAAAATTAAAATTGAGGCTTTTTCTTGTGTATGGGTACTGTTTTATAATATATTATTGAGCCTTTATCTCTTATAAAAAGTAAAAAAATATTTTTTGGCGAGACATAAAGCAAGAGCTTGATAAAAAGTTATGCTTTAGTTGTGAGGTTAAATTTCAACTTCAATCTTAGTTTCATTAAACTTATATGATAATATATCTAGGGATGTGATTTCCTTCCTTATGTCACCTTGCACTTCATAAAGTTATATTAATTTGACTAAATAATAATATATAATGTAGTCATGTCTCTCGTCTTATATATTCAGTAAATTGATCTCCTTTTTTGCCGTTTGCCAACAAATTTACAAAAAGCTAGTAGAAAAAATATGTAGTAACAAAAATACATAATAGAGACCAAAATATATACTATTACTATATGTCGTATAAATAAATAAGAAATATTATCAAATCTTGAAAATATGCAGTCGATTGTTGGGACTATACTCCACGTGGAAATAACTCAACAACTATATATGTTAATTTCATGTATCAATGTCTTCTCCATCTCTTCCAATTAAAAGCCTAAAATTTGAAGAAAAAAATTATCGTTGATGAAACACATATATCTATAATGAATAATTGAATCCCAACAGAAACACTATTATTATATAACTGTTAGTGCACTGATTTTTAATTACGAATCCTAACAAATATTTTAATATAATGACGGCTATATTATTTTTTATATTAACTAAAAATAATTCTTATTGCTCCGTAATACATTTATTAAATTTCACGATTAATTAAACTTTTATCCCTGGTAAAATTTAAATATTCTTTTTCAGTTTTTATAATTTTTTAAAATAATTTTTTAGTCAGTAAAAGTTTTCCATTTTTATTTTTTCTCCGCGCTTTTAAGTGAAAATCATGTGTTTATTCAAAAATTATAAATGTATTTTTCTGTTTTAAATATTTAGAGACATATTTATATGTTATTCTGAAAATGCTTTCTTATTCGTTCGTAATCTATTTATTAAATTGTTCAGTTCATTCGATGGTGATTAGTGTGAATCTTTTATCGCTGGGTTAAATTCAGTTTAAATATTTCTTGTTTCAGTTTTTATATTATTTTTTAATATATTATTTTGGTTTTCAGTTTACGTAATATAGTTTTCCATTTTGTATTGGGTTTTCCTGTTCCGCGTTGCTTTGTGAATGTGAAGATCATTTTTGTGTTGGAATTTCA
>PGTU02004568.1:0-20549 GCA_002896215.2 Cicer echinospermum
TCAGCTATTCCATTTTGAGTGAAACATTTAAAATCCAAAGAAAAAGTGTGGACGTATGTGGATGATGCCAATAGAAATGCTCCAAGTCTAAGACATGTGCTGCCAATGTTTCCAACGCATGCCTCTTCACGAGTATTCCTAAAGAAGAAAAGGTTATTTTTTGGTGCAGCCAAAAGGGAAAAAGTTATAATAATAAATAAAAATCTGAAAACTCAAAATAGCCAAGCGTATAGAATCTGAGAATTCGTCATTGAAAATGACACGGAAATCCATACGTGAAAACCACCAGGGATGCCTCTGCTTCGCAAAAAATAATCGCGTATACTAATTATTTATTTACTATTAAAACTAGTTATATACATTTGATATTTTATTTATTTAATAATTCGTAAAGAGAGATGTTAATTTCTCAATATTTATTGAATAACCTGATCTTTTTTATTTTAAAAATAAGTGGATTTGTTAATACTTTGTTACGTTATATACGTTATAATGTACGTGATATATAATTATATGTTGTAAAAAATATTAATTATTCAAATTTAATCACACTTTAACGTAAGTGTCCACTTTATTTGAGTATGGTTTTTGACATAGAAATCATTGATTAAAATAACACTACGCACAAATGACATTAACGCGCTCATTTTATACGGCTTGCTCAACACAAGCGCTGTTGAAATATAATTTTAAAAATAACGGGAGCCTTTATACGCGCTTTTGATGACAAGCGCTGTAAAAAAACGCTGTTGTAGGTCATAACGTTGCGCATAACTTTATAGGCTTTTACAGCGCTTGTCAAAAACGCTGTAAAAGGAAGCGCTTTTCGGTATCAGTTACAACGCTTTTTCACCAAGCGCTGTAAACACTGCGTTCCAAATATTGAACTACCTAATACAAGTTTTTGCACAAGCGCTGTAAATTCATGCGCTTTCATTGAATGTTAACTACCTATTACAGCGCTTGCTTCACAAAGCCTGTATCTTTCAATAATTATATACGTTGGAACACCTAATATTTTCTACGTACTGTCGGGCCATCTACGTATGTCTCAGGTATTTTTTACACATGATCTGATGTTTGTATATATCTATATTAAATCTACTAAAAATGTTATATATAGTAAATCCTTCTACACATGATCTGTATGTTTTTTACTATATATTAATCACTAAAAATATGTCAATGAATTTTGACTTCATACCACATGATCTGTTCTGTTTTGAAATTTTTAGTTGATATTGGTTTCTTTTTGAAAACTTGTTGATATGTTTTTGAAAGCTTATTATTTTTGTTACTGCATTTATATAGGTGGTATAATATGGATAGGAAAATGGAGTCAGCCAATCGATTGTCAAAAGAGTAGTGAAAATTGAGTGAAGGAGTTGTTGAGTTTGCCAGTGAAGAATGCAAAAATCCAAATACAGTAGTTTGTCCTTATTTAAAATGTTGTTGTTGAAAACTTTGTAGAGAAGATGAATTAGAAGGACATCTAGTATGTAATGGAATTGATCAAAGCTACACATGTGGATAAGACATGGTGAGAGAGAAAAAACAGGAAACATTAATTTGAGAATAGTTCGACATATTGCTTCAACTGACTTCGATCAAATACATATGAGCCGGATCCGACTGTTGATGAGATTGCAAAAGCAGCTGAGAGATCTCGAGATTGTCCTAAAATGTTAGAAAGTTTTGTTGAGTGATGCAGAGAAGAAAGAATTATATGATATGGTTGTACTAAATTCACAAGACTGTCAGCGATATTAAAGTTGTACAACTTAAAAGCGAGGCAATGGATGGTCTGATAAAGCTTTACAGAATTATTAACACTCATAAAAGATTATGTTGCCAGATGATAATGAACTTCCCAGTCGAACCTACGAGGCTAAACGGATTTTGTGTTCTATTGGAATGAGTTACGAAAGGATTCATGCGTGTCCTAACGATTGCATTTTATTTCGAACGAATATGAACTACTTAAGGCGTGTCCGAAATGCAATGTCTCTCGATATAAGAAGAAAGAATCTACTCCAGCAAAAAGTCGTGTGGTAATTTTCCTATAATACCAAGATTTAGGCGCATGTATCGCAGTGAAGAAGATTCAAAACACTTGACATGGCATGCAGATGAAAGAATTAGAGATGGAATGTTTCGAACACCCTGCAAGATTCCCCACAATGGGCAAAAATTGATCACGAGTATACTGAATTCGGATAGAGTTCAAGAAATCTAAGACTTGCACTTTCTACTAATGGAATGAATCCACATGGTCTTCAAGCATCTCACATAGCACGTGCCTGTGATTTTGGGTAATATATAAACCTACCTCCATGGTTATGTATGAAGCGTAAGTTTTATGATGTTGTCTCTGTTAATTTCTGGACCCAAACAACCGGGGAATGATATCGACGTATACTTGACTCCTTTAATTTGAAGATTTAAAAATTAGTAGGAGACAGGTGTGGAAGTTTATGATGGTTATAGGAAAGAGTGTTTTCAATTTGAGGGCTAATGTTGTTCGGCACAATTAATGATTTTCCAGCATATGGTAATTTATCAGGATATAGCATTAAAGGTCAGTGTGCATGTCCTATATGTGAAGAGAGTCAAAATTGGATGAGGTTGAAATATTGTAAGAAGAATGTGTTTCTTGGACATTCGTAGATTTTTAATCTATAGTCATCAATATCGTGGGTGGAGAAATGCATTCAATGGAAAAATCAGAGGAGTAAAGCTCCTTTAGCACCGACTGGAATTCAAATACTTGAAAAAAGTACAAGGTTTGACCAATAATTTGGCAAACCTTTTGCGGGAGAGCTGGTGAAAACTGGGTGGAAGAAAAAGTCAATTTTCTTTGAATTGTCATATTGGAAGTCATTGTATATAAGACATTTCCTCGATGTGATGCATATTGAAAAAAAAATGTATTTGATAGTGTTATTGGTACGTTACTCAATGTTCTAGGAAAGTCTAAAGATGACGTCAACGCAAGGATTGGACTTGGGTCGATATGGGAATAAGAAATGAACTGGCTCCAGTAAAGAAAGGAAATCGCACGTATCTACCTCCAACCGCTCATACTCTATCTAGAAAGGAAAAAATTGTTTATGTAAATTTCTACACGAAGTTAAAGTTCCAGAAGGATACTCTTCGAACATTAAAAATTTTGGTTTGTATGAAAGACCTCAAGTTAAAAGGGTTTGAAGACCCATGATTGTCATATTCTAATGGAGCATTTGCTACCAATAGGTATACGTTCCATTTTACCTGAAAAAGTTCGACTAGCCTTAACTAGATTATGTTTCTTCTTCAGGGAAATTTGTAGTAAAGTGATCGACCCTCAGAAATTACCAACATTGCAGAGGGAAATTGTTGTACTTTGTGTGAGCTTGAAATGTATTTCCCACCATCGTTTTTTGATATAATGGTTCACCTTACTGTTCATCTGGTTAAGGAGACACAACTTTGTGGGCCAGCTTATATGAGATGGATGTATCCGATAGAACGATATATGAAAATATTAAAAGGGTACGTAAAAAGTAGAAGTCGACCAGAAGGTTGTATTGCTGAACGATACATTGTTGAAGAGGCTGCTGAATTTTGTACTGAATATCTGTCCAATGTTGAATCCATAGGGCTTCCCATGTCTCATCATTCGGGAAGAATATCAGGAGAAGGGATAACTGGAAGGAGGACTACTGACTATATCAAGGACAGAATGGGAGCAGGCACAATTGTATGTTCTGCACAATGATGATGAGGTTCAACCGTATGTTACAATACACATTGATCAGTTATCTCGTTTGAACATGAATAGGAATCAAAATTGGATAACTCGAGAGCACAATCGAAGTTTTGTAACATGGTTAAAAAATCACATAAAGTCAAAATTTGATATAGACCCTGGATCAATTTCAAATAGATCGAGGTGGCTAGCAAATGGTCCGAGCTTACATGTCTTTTCTTACACTGGTTATGTTATTAACGGCTACACATTTTATACCAAAGAACAAGATGATCAGACCACTATGCAAAATAGTGGAGTCACTCTCGTAGCTGAAGCGATGCATGTCTCAAGTGCAAAAAGACAAAAACCCAATATATGCAAAATCTATCATATTTTGGGGTTATCGAGCGCATATGGGAGTTAGACTACACAATGTTTCGTGTTCCCATATTTGGTTGCAAGTGGGTCGATAATAATAATGGCGTTCGGATTGACGAGTCAGGATTCTTGCTTGTCGATTTTAATAGGGTGGGATACAAAGACGAACCTTTTATTTTAGCGTCGCAAGCTCAAGTGTTTTATGTCACTGATCCTTCTGATGATAAATGGTTTGTTGTTCTATCGACCAAAAAAATAAGTGATGATAACAATAATGATGAAGATGTTGGTAATGATCTTTTATTTGCAACATCATAACAACCACATGAAATTGATTCAACTGATGATGGTTTATATCTTAGAGATGATCATGATGAGGGAATTTGGATTAATCCATCGTTTCGTATTGTAAATGGACAAATAAATGTGAATGCCACCAGGAAAAGAAGAAGGGCATCTTAATGTATATGTTTAATTGTTTTATATAAGCTATGCATGTAATCTGAATTATTGTGATAAATATGAATATAATCTGAATTATTGTGATAAATATGCATGTAATCTTAATGTATAATCTGAATTATAGTGTTTTATACTAATATGGCAGAATAGCAAATTAAGTCACTTATATAATTTGAATGGTTTATATCCTAGTTAGAACATCTCACAGTTTGCTACTAATGTCACTTATATAATGTAAATTAAGTGCCAATTCGATTGGAATAAATGTTTGAGTTATAGTCATCCAAAATTGAACCCAAATAAAACCAACACAAAAGCCTTTTACAGCGCTTTTTATAAAAAGCGTTGTAAACGACCCTTTTGAAAATAAGTAAAAAAGACATTTTACAGCGCTTATTGACAAAGCGCTGTTAAAAGCTTTAAAAATAATATTCATCAGACACCTAACATGACTATCTCTAACAGGAATTCTTTCAAACACCTTGTACGCATCATGGGAATCCCAAAAAACACATTGTTAACAAAAACATCATACTCAAACCCATTTTTTCGCAACATGGCAATGAACCTGAATACCAAGTTTCGATTTAAGAAGGAAAGGGAATGTAAAGAGATAAAAAGGGTGTTGAGGTGGAGATTGAATTTGTGAAAGAGTAAGCTTTGATGTTTGTGAAGAAGATGCATAAAAGGAGAAGAGTTTGGTGAAGAGGAAGAGATTTTGGTGGTGACCAGTTATGTGGGTTTTGCATGTTGAGCTTGTTTAAAAAATAACATAACAAAACACAAAAACAATAAGGCCTTTTACAACGCTCATTTAGAAAAGCGTTGTAAAAGGCTTTAAAAAAAAACATTCATATACCATAATAAAACAAGGAGGTCATTTACAGCGCTTTTTACACATAAGCGCTGTAAAATAGCCTTTTAAAATTAACATAAAGAGACATTTTAGAGCGCTTATTTGCAAAAGCGCTGTAAAAGGCTTTAAAAAAACATTCATATAACATAATAACACACGGAGGTCTTTTACAGCGCTTTTACACATAAGCGCTGTAAAAGAGCCTTTTAAAAATTTAAATAAAGAGACATTTTAGAGCGCTTTGCAAAAGAAGCGTTGTAAAAGGCTTATAAAAAGCGCTGTAAAAGGGTTTCATATATATAACAGTAACCTCTTCAGTTTCCTCTTCATTACGTAAACTTCACTATCATCTCAACCTTCATCGTTCTTCTCTTCTTTTGCAAACCCTATCATCCCGTCCATTACGAACCTTATTTCCACGATCATCTCCTTCATTTCGAACCTTATTTCCATCCAAGATCATCTCTCCCATTTCACACAATATATTTTCATTGAAATACGTAACCCTCATTACGTATTTCTTCAATACCGTATTTCTGTGAACTTTCTGCGTTCCCTATTTTCTTCACATTTCATCTTTATTCGAACCATTATTCAGGTATTGATGTTATAAATTTTTTGTAATCATTAAAATGCATGTTGAGCTTTTTTAAGATATACTGATACATGTTGAGCTTGTTTATAATAATGCATGATACATGTTGAGCTTGTTTATAATAATGCATGATCCATGTTGAGCTTGTTGATGTTATACTAAACTGCATGTTGAACTAGTTGTAGTTAAATGGATACAAACAAAGATATAGATGTTCAAAATGAAGAAGTTGGCACCTCTAAGACTTATGAAAAAGAAGTCAAACGTGGTGCAACTATCATGCAAAAGGTGATTAAAGCAAGGAGTAGTGGCATTAAATTTGAGGTATACTATACTTTGTTTGTTGTGTGTTTTTTATCTTTTTTTAGGGTTTAGGGCATGTACTTACTATATGAGTTTATTAGGTTGGCTGGAACGAGAGTGGTCAGCCAGTTGACCCCAACAGCTCTATGTTTGTAAGCTATATTGGGGCTATTGTTCGTTCAAAATGTCCCAATTACAATTTGACAATTGGAGAGATAAGGCGTTGAAGGATGTCAAAGATATTATATGGAATGACATTCAAGTAAATTTTTTTGATCTACTCTTTGTCATTTTTATAATTTTTTTCCTATAAAATACTTTAACTTATAATTGTTTTCATTGCAGACAACTTTTGTTCTTGATGAGGGACGAAAGTCTTATGTTTTGAGAGTTGCTGGGAAGATCCATCGTGGATTTAGATCTCATCTCTCAAATTTCTATCTAAAAGATAGAGAAGGAAACACTGTTGGACTTTAGTCCTCTTAATCCTAGTTTTGACATAATTAACAAACATACAATGTTCATACATCATATGATAAATCTAACATTTTAATTGAGCAAGATTTCAGGAACAACAATCCAATCCTACACACTTAAAACAAAATTGCTTGGAACACAAGAAATCAACAAAAGTTGAATTTTGACTGAGTAAATCGATTGGGAAATCGATTTCATAACAAGGGTGTAAGGAAACATAACTGTTTGTGATTGTATAATCGATTGGGCAATCGACTGACACAATTAGAAATGAAAACTGCACAAGTCAGTGGCACCCTGTTTTACAGGCTAATCGATTGACAAATCGATTGTACACTTCACAAAGTAAACCTGATTGAAACAAATCGATTGTACAAGTCACAGTGACACTCCAGTTTTGAGGGTAATCGATTGGCAAATCGATTGCTTAAGTACTATTTGCAAAATAACTTCACCTGTGACAAACACAATCGATTGGACAATCTATTGTGAAAATTTCAATCATGTTAAGTTTGGTTGCAATCGATTGGGAAATCGATTGAACTAAACATCTAGTAATAACTTTTCAGGCAAATACATACATATCGATTGGCACGTCGATTAACATCAAAATAGCTAAGTCACTGTCTTGAACACAATCGATTGAAAGAAACTTTTTGAAATCACAGTGAACTTTGAGCTTGTGACCAAATCGATTCTGAGTATTTGGAAATCGATTATGTGACTTAGTAATCGATTAGGTAATCGATTGATGTGACTTTATCATTGGAACAAAACATCTAACATCGATTACACAATCGATTCATATAAGTCTGCACATAATTTACTGAAAAGTGTTTTTTAAAAGAATCGATTGATAAATCGATTAGTTTATGTAGTTTCAAGATTAAAGAAAAACAAGGCTCGCGATAATCGATTGGCAAATCGATTAGGCATATTTTATAACTTTAATAAATCGATTCAATCGATTTAGTAGTTGTTTTTTCAGAAACTATATAAACTGTCTTTCAATCTTTTTCTCATAACTTTTAAAAAAACTTTGATAACAAAATCTCAATACATTTTGTTAACAATCTGATACTGCTTTTTCAGATCAAGACCAAAAGATTATCCATAATCATTGAGAGAGCTGAAAAAGTATTCTTGAGAGAAAAGACAATGTTCTCATGAACAATCCTTGAATATCCAGATTCGTGAGAAGTCACATTGATCAAGATTGAAGACTTCTTTTTGTTCTTCTTTTATTCAGTTTGTAATAATACTTTGAAAAGAAACGAAAGCGAGAAAGCCAGCTTGAAACTGGTGGCTACCTTCTTGGGTGAGAGGGCTCAACAAGAAGGAGTCGTACTTTGATTCTGTGTTAGACTGCTGAGTGTCTACAAGGATCAGAGGGTGATCAATAGGAAAGAGATCATTAGAGATAGATAGGTTTCGGGGATGAAACTGGACAATCTGTAATCGATTCTTTCTATTGGAGAAGAAAATCTGAAATCCGATTGGATTGTCAGGACTGGATGTAGGTTGTCTCGTTGACAACTGAACCAGGATAAATTCTTGGTGCAATCTTCTCTAACCCTTAACTCCTTTAATTTTCTATCTTGCAATATTGTATGTGTGATTAATATTAGATGCATGTTAAACATATTCTGTGTTAGGTAATATTGTTTAAACTGGAAATTTGACTCGCATGCATCTTGGTTAATCTCTTATCCATCTACTTGTAATTGCTAATCTTGTATGCCGCAATTTAATTCCGCTGTGTGTATGAAATTGATTTAATTTCTTAAAGAACTGATACATTCCGATTATTTCGAGGTCATAATAATCAACAATTGGCCTCAGAGCTTGACTTTTCGAGAGGTAAAACTCATAAAAGGAATATGGCCTCAAACGATTTTCTGGGAGAAGGCGCATCATTAGCAAGACCTCCAGCATTCAACGGAACAGCTTATATGTACTGGAAGCACAGGATGCTGATATTCCTGGAAGCCAGTGGCATAGACATCCTTGACGCTGTTGAAAATGGCCCATACATTCCCAAGATTGCAGGAACAAATGACTCGATGATTCCCAAGCCTAGAGCCGACTGGTCTGAGGACGATAAAAAGAAGGTAGGTTATAATGCTAAAGCTAAGAACATTATAACATCTGCTTTGTGTGCAGAAGAATTCTTTTAGGGTATCAAACTGCAAGTCAGCAAAGGAAATGTGGGACATTCTTCAAGAAACACATGAAGGTACCACAGATGTGAAAAGAGCTCGCGTAAATACACTTATGCACGAATACGAATTATTCAGCATGAAGAAAGACGAATCCATCAGCGATCTGCAGACCAGATTCACACACATTGTAAACAATCTTCACGCACTGGGAAAACAGGTGGACAATGAACAGCAGATTGGAAAAAATTATGAGGTGTCTAACCAGAGAATGGCAGCCCAAAATAACTGCCATAGCTGAATCTAAAGATCTAGCAAAGATGACAACAACAACATTGTTTGGAAAACTAAGGGAACATGAAATGGAACTGCATCGGCTGGACGAATCAGAAATGGAAAGCAGGAAAAAGAAAGGATTATCCTTGAAGGTTCAAGCCCATCAATCGAAAACTGAATCAGATAGCTGCTCAGATGAATCCAGTAGTGAAACTGAAGAGACTGAAATCGGGTTGCTTGTCAAGAAATTTAAGAAATTTCTGAAGAAGAAAGACAAACAAATTCAGAAAAACCATCTAGCTCTAAGACTAGTGACAACAAGACAATTACATGCTATGAATGTGGTAAAACTGGTCACATAAAGTCAGAATGCTACAAATTGCAGAACAAGAATAGAGCTACAAAACCAAAAGGCAAGGAACCAGTCACCAAAACCAGAAAAGCTTATATTGCATGGAATGACAATGATGAATCCTCTGCCTCTTCGGATGAAGAAGAAGCGAATTTGTGTCTCATGGCTAAATACCGATTCAGAATCAGAAAATGAGGTTAGTTCACAATCTAATCCAACCTATGATGAGCTACAAGAAGCTTTCAATGAACTGCATGATGATTATGTGAATTCCATAAAAACAGTTGTTGAGCACAAAGAAAATGCTTGAACAAATGAAAAATGACCATAAAGAAATTGAAAATTTATGTGAACAACTGAAAAAGGATTCACATGACAAATCTGCAAGATGCATTGAACTTGAGAATAATGTTGCATCATTAAAAATCTGATTTATTGAAGTTTGCTAATAGTAAAGATAAACTGAATGTCATACTTAGCAATCAAAGACATGTTCATGAAAAAATCTGGTTTAGGATATACACCAAATATGCATGTTAAAAGAAATAAAAACAGATATGGTATTGGTTATATGCAAACCAGAAGTGTCAAACATGGTCAAAAATCTGCTATTGCTAAGAGTATGTATGACATCTTTACTAAGCCAAATAATCATTCATCCTTTGATGGAAAATGTCATTTCTGTTGCAGAAAGGGACATTTTGTATCAAATTGCAAATTTAAAAAATTAGCCAATAAGGGATGGAAGCAAGTTTGGATAGCAAAGAAATCTGTGTTTGACACTAACCATCCAGGACCCAATTTAAATTGGGGACCTAAAACAAAATTCTGATTTTGTGTTGCAGGTGTGCTTGACATCCACTAAGCATTCATGGTATTTGGATAGCGGATGCTCGAAGCACATGACAGGGGACAAATCCAAATTCCTGTCCTTGACATTAAAGGAAGGAGGCTTTGTCAAATATGGAGACAACAATAGAGGAAAGATTATTGGAATTGGTGACATAGGCAATGAGTCAACTACAGTGATAAAAAATGTGTTATATGTTGAAGGACTAAAACACAACTTGCTGAGTATAAGCCAGCTATGCGACAAAGGTTTTCAAGTAAGTTTTTCATCACAATCTTGCATTATTGAGCATAAAGATGACAAACACATAAAGCTAGTTGGTGACAGAATTAACAACATTTACATGTTGGATTTCAATTCTGTACCAAGTGCTATATGCTGCTTGTTATCCAATTCAGATGAAACATGGCTTTGGCATAAAAGAATTGCTCACATACATATAATCATTTGAATAAACTTGTCAGCAAACAGCTAGTCTTAGGTCTACCAAATAGGAAGTTTTCTAAGGATAGACTGTGTGATTCATGTGAGAAGAGTAAACTGGTTAAGACTCCATTTCCCTCTATAGACTAGACTTGGTTAGAACAAATAGAGTTTTGCAACTAGTTCACATGGACCTTTTTGGACCTGCCCAAGTTAAGAGTTTAGGTGGAAACCTGTATGGATATGTGCTGGTTGATGATTATTCAAGATTCACATGGACTTATTTTTTGGCTCACAAAAGTGATACATTCTCAGTTTTTAAAAAGTTTGCTGCTTTAGTTCAAAATGAGAATGATCAGAAAATTGTTTCAATAAAAAGTGATCATGGAGGTGAATTCCAAAATGATCATTTTCAAAATTATTATTGTGAACTACATGGAATCAACCACATATATTCTGCCCCTAGGACACCACAGCAGAATGGGGTAGTGGAGAGGAAAAATAGATCCCTAGAAGAGTTAGCTAGGACCATGCTTAAGGACTCCAACCTACCTAAGTACTTTGGGCAGATGCAATTAGTACAGCCACTCATGTTGTAAATAGAGTTCTCATTAGGCCCCTGCTTAGGAAAACACCCTATGAGCTTTATAAAGGGTAGAAAACCAAACCTTTCCTACTTTAGAATCTTTGGTTGTAAGTGCTTTGTGTTGAACAATGGCAAAGAACACCTAGGAAAGTTGACCCTAAGGCAGATGAAGGTATCTTTCTAGGATATTCCCAAACTAGTAAGCCTATAGAATCTACAACAAAAGAACAAAGACCATAGAAGAGTCAGTTCATGTTAAAGTTTGATGAATTATTTACAGAAAACTTGAACAAAAACTCCTTCTAAGGTTGATGACATTTTGGACGAAGTTGTAGAATCTGAACCACTAGAACAACCTATAGCTGACCCTCCAACTAGATCAGACCTTGTAGAACCTATAGAAACCAGTGAGTTGCCTAAGGAGTGGAAGTTCAACAGAAACCATCCTTTAGACAACATTATAGGCGATATCTCTAAAGGTGTTGCAACTAGGAGAAGCCTTAGTCAGTTTTGTAACTTTACAGCCTTTGTATCTCAGATTGAACCTAAGAACATTAAGGAAGCCCTGTTAGATAGTGAGTGGATACTTGCTATGCAAGAGGAGTTAAACCAGTTTGAGAGAGAACAAAGTGTGGAGTTTTAGTACCTAGGCCAGAGGGTAAGCATGTCATAGGAACCAGATGGGTTTTCAGAAACAAGTTGGATGAGAATGGTGTGATAACAAGGAACAAAGCTAGACTAGTAGCCAAGGGTTATAGTCAAGAGGAGGGAATAGATTTTGATGAAACCTATGCCCCTGTAGCTAGACTAGAAGCCATAAGAATTTTATTGGCTTATGCTTGTATAATGGACTTTAATCTTTATCAAATGGACGTGAAAAGTGCCTTTCTCAATGGTGACCTTCAAGAGGAAGTTTTTGTTAGCCAAACACCTGGTTTTGAAAATCCTGATTTTCCTAATCATGTGTATAAGCTCTCAAAGGCCCTCTATGGGTTAAAACAAGCTCCAAGAGCTTGGTATGAGAAGCTCAGCAATTTCCTTATTCAACAAAAATTTTTAAGAGGAAATGTTGACAAGACTCTTTTCACTAAAACTACTGGAAATGATATCTTGCTTGTCCAAGTATATGTAGATGACATAATATTTGGATCTACTAATAATAAATTGTGCAAAGAATTTGAAAATTTGATGAAAGGTAAATTTGAAATGTCAATGATGGGTGAACTGTCATATTTCTTGGGATTTCAAATTAACCAAAGCAAGCAAGGCATTTTCATTAGTCAATCTAAATACTGTTCTGATTTGATAAAGAAATTTAACTTTGAAAATCTTAAGTCCATTGATACACCCATGAGTCAAGGAAATTACCTAGACCGAGATGAGAAAGGTAAACCTGTAGATGTTACTAGATTTCGTGGTATGATTGGATCTCTGCTCTACCTTACAGCAAGCCGACCAGACATCATGTTCAGTGTTTGTATGTGTGCAAGGTATCAATCAAATCCAAAGGAATCTCACTTCAGTGCAGTTAAGAGAATTTTCAGATACTTGGTAGGAACTAAAAGTCTTGGATTGTGGTATCCAAAAGGATCAACATGTACATTGATTGGTTACTCAGATTCAGACTTTGCCGGTTGTAAACTCGACAGGAAAAGTACCTCAGGAACTTGTCATCTGCTTGGAAATTCTCTAGTGTCTTGGTTCAGTAAGAAGCAAACAAGCATTGCGTTATCTACTGCTGAAGCTGAATATATTGCAGCTGGGAGCTGTTGTGCTCAGATTCTGTGGATGAAACAGCATTTATTGGACTTTGGTGTTGATTTGGGAACAGTACCTATCATGTGTGATAACACAAGTGCAATAAGTATAACCAAGAATCCAGTAATGCACTCCAGGACCAAACACATTGAAGTAAGACATCACTTTATAAGGGATCACTTTCAGAATGGAATTATTAAGCTTGAGTATGTTAACACTGCGGAACAGTTAGCTGACATCTTCACAAAAGCTTTGCTAAGAGAAAGTTTTTTGCATATAAGGATGAAACTAGGGATCATTGATCCTAGTGAAGTATGATCTTTTTTTATTCTGGTATTTTCAGTAATGTTTTCCAGTTAAATCGATTTGGAAATCGATTACCAGCATGGTAAATGGTTTATAAAATCGATTACTTTGGCCCAGACTTCAAAGTTCAGAAATTTTTTTTTAAACTTTCCCGAGCGTCGATTTGGAAATCGACTAGTTCAAAATTCAGCATTAAGACAATCGATTTGGACATCGATTAAGTAAAACTGGAACTCGATTTGAACATCGATTTGAAATATGACCGTTATGATTTTTTTTTAGCCGTTGAAAACAATCATTACTGAATCGATTGAGGATTCCCAGCAACGGTAACCTAATCGATTTGGAAATCGATTTACATGGTTAAGAGTATAAGTAGGAACAGTTCTAAATCGATTTCTGCATTGCATTTTCTAGACTTTCACTGATTTTTTTTTTCTGCTTCATTCTTCTGTCTCTGCATCTGTTAGTACATTCAATCTACATTCTACCTACATTTAATCTACATCAAGCTACGAGTATGGCACGCGTGAAACAAACCCAGGCTCGTACTCCTTCACCTTCATCTTCTTCTACAAGTGAAACACCTTCACCCCCACCCACTCTAACAAAGAGAGTACCAATACCCACTCATAAAATTCTTGCCAAAGACAAGGGCAAGGCTCCTGCACCCATCCAAGAGAAGACTAAGAAACGTAAGGAACCCCCAACAGAAAAACTCATGGCTGATGCCATGAAGGAAATCTCTCAAAAGAGGAAGAAGAAACCTATATCTTCACCCCCTCCCAAGAAAGTCCTTGCACCAAAGGAAAAGGAGGCACAACCCTCTATACCAGCAGACTTTGTAAAGAGAAAAATCCATGAGGCGAGAACTATGGATTTTGCATACTTTGATAATGTTGAATTCACGTTTCAGAATCATCTCAGATTTCATGGACTTGAGAGCTTTCTTTCATCTACACTTGATAGTTACCCAAGGCTGATAAGGGAATTTTACTCTACTTTCAAGTTGACTGAAGAAGGGTTTACTGCTCAAGTTAAAGGAAAAAGGATTGCTATGTCCTTTGATGATTTCTCTACCTTGTCAGGATTGCCATTTTACGGCAAGTCTATCGATGGCAGTTCGGAAGCTGATACGGCTGACGAAGGTTGGGAAGAATCTATTGACAGGCATGCAGCAGTAAAGGACCTGATGATCGATGGGTTCGTTGAATCTATTTCATTGCCCATTGGTCAAATGAAGGTACAACATAGGATGTTGATGTACACACTTACTCGTATGCTTGTACCAAGATCAGGAAACCATGCAGTAGTCCAGAAGTTGGACATACTACTGTTATGGGGCTTATCTAAAGAGCTAAGGATGAGTTGGACTTGGATTGTGCTAAGGCACATGCTGGAAGCTTCTCAGAGCAAGCTTATGTTACCTTATCCACAGCTGATCACCAAGATTCTTAAACGTTTCAAGGTTTCATTGGGTAATGAAGAATCTGCAAAGACCACTCTAGTTTTTTGGAGAATCAATTGTAAATCAAATGCAATTGAAAAGGTTACACGGAATTTGGATAAGATCTCAGCCTGCTGTTGAACCAGCACAGCCTCAGCCACAACCTCAGCCTCAACCTGCAACTGCACCAGCCACTCCTGATTTTGTTGCCAAAATAATGGAATTCATTGAAGCTCAAATGGCACACAATGCCAAAGTGCTAGAATCACAGTCCAGATTGGAAGCTAACTTAAGGACTCTGCAGGCATCCTTGAATTCGGTTGTTCAGGATGTGGATGCGATTCAAGCACACTTAGGCATCAAGCTGTCGTTTGAAGACATCGCAGACATCGGTCGTCAAGCAGCAGAAGAACCTAACCCGGATCCCCTAGATCACCCTGAGACTCACGTTGAGGAGACACCTGCTGAGGGTAATACAGCGGTCTCAACCTCTCCCGTAGATAATAGTGAGGACCAGCCTAGACTAGGAGATTAGGAGTTTTAGGATCTGTGCTGTTTTGCTATGACTTGTTGTACTCATTTGATCTATACTGAATTTAAACGTTTATTCCATTTCTCTCTGAATTCATTTATCTTAATCATTTGATATGCTCATTAACTGCTATGATTGTCTTTGATCTAATACACATGAATTTCATTGCTCTGATATACAATGTTATATGATTTCAACCCCAATGCTTATGTTCTTTAACATATGGGGAGGAATTGTTTTCTGCCTTTTTGCCTTAACTGACAAAGGGGGAGAAAAATTATAACTTGACAATTCTTGTTGTTGCATTGTTTTTACACTCTGATGATTTTGCTCTGATACCTGATAATGAATTATTAATAATGTAATAAATAATGTAATAATACTCTGATTTTGATAAATAGCATTTGTACTGTTATGCTCTGATCTGATACACTGTTTTTATGATCCAATAATGGTACATATATGATGCTATGAAATGTTGTTAATGTTATGTCTTGAAATGCTCAAGTTAAAATTGTATGATTGTCACTTATGCAAAAAGGGGGAGATTGTTGGACTTTAGTCCTCTTAATCCTAGTTTTTGACATAATTAACAAACATACAATGTTCATACATCATATGATAAATCTAACATTTTAATTGAGCAAGATTTCAGGAACAACAATCCAATCCTACACACTTGAAACAAATTGCTTGGAACACAAGAAATCAACAAAAGTTGAATTTGACTGAGTAAATCGATTGGGAAATCGATTTCATAACAAGGGTGTAAGGAAACATAACTGTTTGTGATTGTATAATCGATTGGGCAATCGACTGACACAATTAGAAATGAAAACTGCACAAGTCAGTGGCACCCTGTTTTACAGGCTAATCGATTGACAAATCGATTGTACACTTCACAAAGTAAACCTGATTGAAACAAATCGATTGGGAAATCGATTGTACAAGTCACAGTGACACTCCAGTTTTGAGGGTAATCGATTGGCAAATCGATTGCTTAAGTACTATTTGCAAAATAACTTCACCTGTGACAAACACAATCGATTGGACAATCTATTGTGAAAATTTCAATCATGTTAAGTTTGGTTGCAATCGATTGGGAAATCGATTGAACTAAACATCTGGTAAGAACTTTTCAGGCAAATACACACAAATCGATTGGCACGTCGATTAACATCAAAATAGCTAAGTCACTGTCTTGAACACAATCGATTGGCAAATCGATTGAAAGAAACTTTTTGAAATCACAGTGAACTTTGAGCTTGTGACCAAATCGATTCTGAGTATTTGGAAATCGATTATGTGACTTAGTAATCGATTAGGTAATCGATTGATGTGACTTTATCATTGGAACAAAACATCTAACATCGATTACACAATCGATTCATATAAGTCTGCACATAATTTACTGAAAAGTGTTTTTAAAAGAATCGATTGATAAATCGATTAGTTTATGTAGTTTCAAGATTAAAGAAAAACAAGACTCGCGATAATCGATTGGCAAATCGATTAGGCATGTTTATAACTTTAATAAATCGATTGGTAAATCGATTTAGTAATTGTTTTTTCAGAAACTATATAAACTGTCTTTCAATCTTTTTCTCACAACTTTAAAAAAACTTTGATAACAAATCTCAATACATTTTGTTAACAATCTGATACTGCTTTTTCAGATCAAGACCAAAAGATTATCCATAATCATTGAGAGAGCTGAAAAAGTATTCTTGAGAGAAAAGACAATGTTCTCATGAACAATCCTTGAATATCCAGATTCGTGAGAAGTCACATTGATCAAGATTGAAGACTTCTTTTTGTTCTTCTTTTATTCAGTTTGTAATAATACTTTGAAAAGAAACGAAAGCGAGAAAGCCAGCTTGAAACTGGTGGCTACCTTCTTGGGTGAGAGGGCTCAACAAGAAGGAGTCGTACTTTGATTCTGTGTTAGACTGCTGAGTGTCTACAAGGATCAGAGGGTGATCAATAGGAAAGAGATCATTAGAGATAGATAGGTTTCGGGGATGAAACTGGACAATCTGTAATCGATTCTTTTTCCGATTTGATTTCGAGTCATAATAATCAACAAACACAAGTGCTGAACGCTCCAAAAATATATCAACATTATATATCAAAGGATGAATGGAGAACATTTGTTTCCAAAGTTCTGACCCGGCGTTTGTCGTAAGTGATTAATTTATTAGCATTTGTGTTTTATTATTCATATTCGTAGCGTATTTTAATTTTTACACAATTGCAATTTTTTTTATATAGAATATAGTAAGGCAAATCGCGAACGAGCAAGCAATCCAACACACCCATACAAGAAATCACGTATGGGATATGCACGCCTTGAACAACAACTTGTAAGTAATTAACATCACTTTTATATAATAAGTAATTTTGTATTATAAACTATAGTGTGTAACTAATTTGTAATTATTTTGTTTATGATTTTAATGAAATAGAGATAAGAAACCCAAGTCGATCAACCCTTGGGTCGTCATATCTTATGGAAGGAAGCGCGTGTTAACAAAGAATGAGTGGTTGATAATGAAAATGTCAAAAATTGTAGAACTTTGTGTAAGTATATTATCACTTTAATATTTTTTAATATTGTATTTAAAAAATGCTATTGAACTTATCTTTTTAATGTTACATGTATTTAAGGAAATTATTGAACAAAGTTCTGAAAATCCGGAGGGCAACAAGGATACTTGCAGGGACATTCTTGGGAAAGTGTTTAATGTCCCTGAGTATTCCGGTCGAGTTAGGGGGAAAGGGATATTGGCGTAACTCCCAAAAAGCTTTTTCCTCAAGAGAAGCGCCAAAAACCTTCCAACGAGGAATATTAGAGAAGAGCTCAGATCCTATCAGAGCAAGTGGCACTCTGGGTGAATACGAATAAAGACAAGCAACTTTCGGTTCAGCTCCAACCCTGAAATACAAATGGAGAGTGAAATCGGGAGTTGCAACGTCGATTGAAAAGTATTCCCGATGGTAATTAATTACTTACTACTTACTTGCTTATGTAATTACTTATGTAATTAAACAAAACTTATATATTAACTGTACTGTTATTTTTAACTATTGATAGTAGGGTGTCACTACATGTGTCTATACTTGTCCTCGCTACTCAACGGCAGGTGGGAAAAAGGAATATTGTACAATTACTTTCGGGAGAAAGTATTGCACAATATTCCGATCACTCGTGGGCCATGTCAAGTATCGCCTACTGTTGCTTCGAACCAACTGCACTGTTTGCCGCATGACGGACAACGATGGAGATATGCAGTTCTTAAAGCGACGCTATTGTAGTTAGGTGGCATGGCCCACAAACTTGTTGCCCTCCAAAAAAAGATTCCCAAAGACAAATCAGTACATCTCCCGAAAAGGTTGTCACATTATATTTCCTAAGGTTTGTCATTTTTTCAGATTCAATAAACTAACATTTTACCTCATTTTGTAGGTCCAAATAAGTACATTCACCCCTACAGTCAAAAAAAGCAACAAACCTCAAAAATTGGAGGTTAATAGAGCTGCCAAATCACAAGGTCCGAGGGTAATAAAGCTGTCAAACTGCAGCAACAAAAAATCTGATCGGGGAAAATGGTCGCTGCTGCTGCTGCTCCTAATTAAAAGTCAGCACGCCTTGGTAAATACGGGGCGTATCTTTGCATCCAAATAAAAAGGAACATGGGCAGCAGCAACATTCGTCCATCATACACATGAATAAAGATATATTTGGAGATGAGTATGTGAATACCTCAAAAAGGAGCGCATGTACGAACTTCTCGAACATAAGGAGCTGAGTGCTACTGTAATCAGCTTGTACATAAGTAAAAAATACTTTTAATTGCATTTATTTGTAATTAATTAAATGTATTGGTAATTAACCTAGTTTAAAATTTTCATTGAAGGTTTTTGTAGCGAGAAGGTCGTGTGCACGAGGAAATTGTCAAATAATACTCATTCTTGTCTCCAGACAATGTAAGAAATAGCATTGTAGATATGTTTTTAGGAATTATAGAAAATGATAAATTGTTCTTGGCACCATATAATTCAGGTAACGTAATTTTATCTTTTTTAATTGATGAGAATTTATTTATTAGTTGTGTATAAACAAATTTGCTTAAACAATTTTTTGTTGTTGTAGGGCACATTGGGTGCTATTTTCAATCAATGTGGGCTCTGAAGTTATATACTATTTGGATCCCGTGCACGGCAATTTACAGCAATCACCGAAATAAAGACTATGTCGACACGTAAGTATTTCATTTATTTCTACATATTATATATATATATATATATTATATATATATATATATATATTATAATGTGTTTGTTCATGCTATAATAATCACATTTGTTCATTCGATGTGCCTTAAAAGTTTTTCGAGCTCAAAGAGGTGCATAAAGTGTCGAAGGCAAAAGTCTATTAACATTACATGTCCCAATAAAGTGCCCTCGTCAACAAATAACATCCGACTGTGGGTTCTACGTATTGAGATTCATGAAGGAGATTGTTGAGAAGAAATAAACTATTATCCAGAAACGGTACGGTAATTTTCATTATATGATTTTTCATATATAAATTATCTATATATTTGATACTAACTTAATATAATATGTTTCAATTTTTATATTGCAGTACTTTGACAGATTCCAGTCCCATCATATTCTGAGGAAGATCTGATGGAATTAAAGGAAGATTGGTGTCAGTATGTGCTTGACATGCAAATTATTTGATTTTCTGGGAAATAGCTTGCTGTTGGGAAGGGATCTGAATAATTATATGGTAGCTAGTGCATATTATGTTATATTATGTTTAGTTAATTATATGTAAATGACATAGGACACAATATATGAACATGCATATGGAATCTGAATGTTAGTTTTAGGTTGTAAATTAGGTTATATATATAATATATGTATCTGAATGTTAGTTTAATTAGATTGTAAATTAGTTTGTATATATGTATCTGATTGTAGTTAATTAGGTGTAAATTACAGAGTTACAGAGTTCATATATGTTTAAATTAAGTTACAGAGTTTTGATTTT
>PGTU02004569.1:0-30919 GCA_002896215.2 Cicer echinospermum
TCACGAAGGCACCATTGAGGTAAAGAGAATCTATAACTCAACACACTATCACAAAGAAATCGAGCTATTTCGAAGCAGCTCCGGAAGTCTAATCTAGACTTACAAAAAGTTCTCCCACTTAACATATCAATTTGACAGCACTTTGGAAAATCTCACCAAATGAATAAGCTAAATCTTAAAAGTAACTAAGGTCAATTGACAAGGCCTGGCAACCAAATTACAGCAATACCGAAAGAAAAGCCTATCCAAAATGTCACTTTCTGCACTATTTGGAAAACTTCAAGAGCATGAAATCGAACTTGGAAGGTTAGAACAAAATGAAAGTCTAGAAAAGAAGAACAAAAACATTGCTCTAAAGACCGAATCAAGAGAACAATAAAAGACGAAAATTCAGATGAAGATGAAAAATATTACGTTCCTTGTTAAGAAATTTGGTAAGTTTCTTACTAAGAAGAATGCCATCAAAAAGAGAGACTTCAAGAAGGCATACATAGCTTGGGAAGGCAACGAAGTAAGTTCATCTTCAGAAACAGAAAGTGAAGAATGCGCCAATATCGCATTAATGGCATCACATCAATCAAATGATGAAAAAGAGGTTAGTAATATAGACTCTCCTCATTATAATAAGATTAATAATGAATTAATTATAGAATACAATGATGCTCAAAACGCAATAAAGGAATTACTATTGAATGTAAAAAACTGTGTAAACTAGTATCAACACAAAAGAAACAAATCTCAAGTTTACAAGAAAAAGTTGATATTATGGAGAAAAATTCTGAAAAAACTAAAACAGAATTTTGCATGCAATAAATGTGATTCCCTCTCTTTCAAAATTGTTCAATTAAATAGGGTGATTGAACGGTACGAAAAGGGACAATTAGGATTGGAAAATGTTTTAAATATGCAAAGATACTCAAATGACAAAAGTGGTCTTGGATATTCAAAATTTGATAAACCAAATTTGAACAAAACTATTTTTGTTAAAGCAAGTAGTCAATCTAATCAAGAAAAGATTATAGTTATGAAAAAGGATGATCTTTATAATAAGAAAATTATTCAAAAATAAATCTCATACATATGCTACTAATAGTAGATTTAATCCTACTTGTTCTTATTGTGGTCTTCATGGTCCTACACCTAATACATGTCATATTAGACACATTAGTGTTCCAAGAGGGCATTACATATGGGTAAAGAAAGGTTACTAATACAAGTATTGATACCTTGTAATTTATTTCTCTTCAAGATCTAAAAATCTTCACTTAATATGTTGATAAAATTGATTCCTTGATGTTTCTGTACTTTGTAATTATGAATATGTGCTTCACAAGTGGATTTTTTTTAAAAAAAATTTGTTTTAAAACAAAATTTCTAATATTATAGTCTAATATATATTCGCGATTTTCCCTATAGATGTTTAGTATTTTGTTTATTATTTTTTTCCTTCTTTTTGATCATGTCAAAAAGGGGGAGAAATTTGGTATGTTGTTTTGTTATGTTTTTGTTAAAAACTTTTGTAGGTCTTCAAAATGTTTAAAATATGATGACATGCACTCAAGCTCAAAAGGGGGAGTAAACATGTATTACGGGGGAGAAAGATTAAAACGATCAAACACTTTGAAGTCACAACAACAACAAGGTTTTGTCATTATCAAAAAAGGGGAGAATGTAAAATACATGTTTTTGATGAAGACAGAGACCAAGGAAAGTGATCAAGTTGCAAGCTCAAAAAGAAGTCAAACATCAAAGACAACTATGGACAAATATGCTAGAAGTTTTATAATGTAAAGGTACATGATGCAATCTAATATTCGTATATCAAATGCACATGAGAACCTTTCTTTTTAGCATATGCATCAAAAGGATTTTCAAAAAGTAAAAATATATAAATAATGTTTGAAAATAATATTTTTGGCAAAAATACATAAGTGTATTCGAATACAACATCTTGTATTCGAATACAAAGCAAGTCAAAAGCAAAAATATCAAAGTTGTATTCGACTACGACTATGTGTAGTCGAATACAAAGTAAGTCAGTGGCAAATTTTCACTAATCTGTATTCGACTACACACATGTGTATTCGAATACAAGGTGTAATTTTTGAAAATTTTGAACGTTACAAAGAGGTGTATTCGAATACACACATCCTGTATTCGAATACACCTGGAAACAATGCAATTTTTCAATTCTGAAATTGTTCCGGATCATTGTATTTTTCATCAAACCTCTTGGATCATTGGCCACGAATCTGAAGAGATGTTTATGGAGTATAAATACCCCATAACTTCAGATCAAACAACAATCAATCCTACAACCAAACCTTGAACAAACTTTCTAAAATGATTTGAGTTTTTCAAAGTTTCACTTTTATATTTCAAGTACAGATTTTACATTTTCATATCATTGAGAAAAGTTCTCTAGTGTACTTGAAATTATATTGGATTGTTATCATTGTACATCACCTATTATATCATATTGATCTAAGTCAAAATCCATATTGCTAAACCATTCAAGTATTGTAAATTGAAGAAAGTGGTGTACTTTCTTCAAGTGTTGTAAATTGAGGAAAGCGGTGTTCTTTCTTCAAGTTTTGTAAACTAAGATAGTGGTGTGCTATCTTAGGGTGATTGTTAGGAGTTTGTAAGAAAGGTCCTAGGGTGGGACTTGTACTTATTCTAACAATAGTGGAAAATCTCTTGTGGTGTGCAAGAGGACTGGATGTACCCTTGGTGATAAGGGGAACCAGGATAATATCTTTGTGTTCTTTATTTTTCTGCCATTTATCCTTTCCATACACTATCTTAAATCAGAAAAATCAAACACTAAATCTCTAAAAACAAGAAAATTTCTAAACACCTAATTCACCCCCACTCTTAGGCGCACTTCTGTACTTACAATTGGCATCAGAGCAGGTTAAGGTAACTTATTCGTCGATCAATTACTCATGGCTTCCGCACAACTTGTTTTTAGAGACGGTGGTAGCAGTACCAAGCCACCATGTTTTGTTGGAGAGCACTACGATTTTTGGAAAATCCGTATGCAAGCGTATCTCGAAGCACAAGGAGATGACATATGGGATGCAGTTGAAAATGGCCCTCACATTCCAAAAACTGTCATCAATAACAAAGAAGAAATAAAAATAAAAAATTCTTGGACTGATGAGGATAAAAGAAAAGTGCTTTTCGATAAAAAGGCTAAGAATATATTACAATCTGCACTAGGAATGGATGAGTTTTTCCGCATATCTCACTGTAAAACCGCAAAAGAAATATGGGATACGTTGGAAGTAACTCACGAAGGCACCATTGAGGTAAAGAGATCTAAACTCAACACACTATCACAAGAATATGAGCTATTTCGAATGCAGCCCGGAGAGTCTATTCTAGACTTACAGAAAAGGTTCTCCCACTTAACCAATCATTTGACAGCACTTGGAAAAATCTTCACCAATGATGAACTAAATCTAAAAGTACTAAGGTCATTGACAAGGGCCTGGCAACCAAAAGTTACAGCAATATCCGAAAAGAAAAGCCTATCCAAAATGTCACTTTCTGCACTATTTGGAAAACTTCAAGAGCATGAAATCGAACTTGGAAGGTTAGAACAAAATGAAAGTCTAGAAAAGAAGACCAAAAACATTGCTCTAAAGACCGAATCAAGAGAACAAATAAAAGACAAAAATTCAGATGAAGATGAAAATATTACGTTCCTTGTTAAGAAATTTGGTAAGTTTCTTACTAAGAAGAATGCCATCAAAAAGAGAGACTTCAAGAAGGCATACATAGCTTGGGAAGACAACGAAGTAAGTTCATCTTCAGAAACAGAAAGTGAAGAATGCGCCAATGTCGCATTAATGGCATCACATCAATCAGATGATGAAAAAGAGGTTAGTAATATAGACTCTCCTCATTATAATAAGACTAATAATGAATTAATTATAGAATACAATGATGCTCAAAACGCAATAAAGGAATTACTTATTGAATGTAAAAAACTGTGTAAACTAGTATCAACACAAAAGAAACAAATCTCAAGTTTACAAGAAAAAGTTGATATTATGGAGAAAAATTCTGAAAAACTAAAACAGAACTTTGCATGCAATAAATGTGATTCCCTCTCTTTCAAAATTGTTCAATTAAATAGGGTGATTGAACGGTACGAAAAGGGACAATTAGGATTGGAAAATGTTTTAAATATGCAAAGATACTCAAATGACAAAAGTGGTCTTGGATATTCAAAATTTGATAAACCAAATTTGAACAAAACTATTTTTGTTAAAGCAAGTAGTCAATCTAATCAAGAAAAGATTATAGTTATGAAAAAGGATGATCTTTATAATAAGAAAATTATTCAAAATAAATCTCATACATATGCTACTAATAGTAGATTTAATCCTACTTGTTCTTATTGTGGTCTTCATGGTCCTACACCTAATACATGTCATATTAGACACATTAGTGTTCCAAGAGGGCATTACATATGGGTAAAGAAAGGTACTAATACAAGGTATTGATACCTTGTAATTCATTTCTCTTCAAGATCTAAAATCTTCACTTAATATGTTGATAAAATTGATTCCTTGATGTTTCTGTACTTTGTAATTATGAATATGTGCTTTACAAGTGGATTTTTTTTAAAAAAAATTTGTTTTAAAACAAATTTCTAATATTATAGTCTAATATATATTCGCGATTTTCCCTATAGATGTTTAGTATTTTGTTTATTATTTTTTTTCTTCTTTTTGATCATGTCAAAAGGGGGAGAAAATTGGTATGTTGTTTTGGTATGTTTTTGTTAAAAACTTTTGTAGGTCTTCAAAATGTTTAAAATATGATGGCATGCACTCAAGCTCAAAAGGGGGAGTAAACATGTATTACGGGGGAGAAAGATTAAAACGATCAAACACTTTGAAGTCACAACAACAACAAGGTTTTGTCATTATCAAAAAGGGGAGAATGTAAAATACATGTTTTTGATGAAGACAGAGACCAAGGAAAGTGATCACGTTGCAAGCTCAAAAAGAAGTCAAACATCAAAGACAACTATGGACAAATATGCTAGAAGTTTTATAATGTAAAGGTACATGATGCAATCTAATATTCGTATATTTCAAATGCACATGAGAACCTTTCTTTTTAGCATATGCATCAAAAGGATTTTCAAAAAGTAAAAATATATAAATAATGTTTGAAAATAATATTTTTGGCAAAATACATAAGTGTATTCGAATACAACATCTTGTATTCGAATACAAAGCAAGTCAAAAGCAATAATATCAAAGTTGTATTCGACTACGACTATGTGTAGTCGAATACAAAGTAAGTCAGTGGCAAATTTTCACTAATCTGTATTCGACTACACACATGTGTATTCGAATACAAGGTGTAATTTTTGAAAATTTTGAACGTTACAAAGAGGTGTATTCGAATACACACATCCTGTATTCGAATACACCTGTAAACAATGCAATTTTTCAATTCTGAAATTGTTCCGGATCATTGTATTTTTCATCAAACCTCTTGGATCAATGGCCACGAATCTGAAGAGATGTTTATGGAGTATAAATACCCCATACATTCAGATCAAACAACAATCAATCCTACAACCAAACCTTGAACAAACTTTCTAAAATGATTTGAGTTTTTCAAAGTTTCACTTTTATATTTCAAGTACAGATTTTACATTTTCATATCATTGAGAAAAGTTCTCTAGTGTACTTGAAATTATATTGGATTGTTATCATTGTACATCACCTATTATATCATATTGATCTAAGTCAAAATCCATATTGCTAAACCATTCAAGTATTGTAAATTGAAGAAAGTGGTGTACTTTCTTCAAGTGTTGTAAATTGAGGAAAGCGGTGTTCTTTCTTCAAGTTTTGTAAACTAAGATAGTGGTGTGCTATCTTATGGTGATTGTTAGGAGTTTGTAAGAAAGGTCCTAGGGTGGGACTTGTACTTATTCTAACAATAGTGGAAAATCTCTTGTGGTGTGCAAGAGGACTGGATGTACCCTTGGTGATAAGGGGAACCAGGATAATATCTTTGTGTTCTTTATTTTTCTGCCATTTATCCTTTCCATACACTATCTTAAATCAGAAAAATCAAACACTAAATCTCTAAAAACAAGAAAATTTCTAAACACCTAATTCACCCCCACTCTTAGGCGCACTTCTGTACTTACAATTGGCATCAGAGGAGGTTAAGGTAACTTATTCGTCGATCAATTACTCATGGCTTCCGCACAACTTGTTTTTAGAGACGGTGGTAGCAGTACCAAGCCACCATGTTTTGTTGGAGAGCACTACGATTTTTGGAAAATCCGTATGCAAGCGTATCTCGAAGCACAAGGAGACGACATATGGGATGCAGGTTAAAATGGCCCTCACATTCCAAAAACTGTCATCAATAACAAAGAAGAAATAAAAAAAAAAAATTTCTTGGACTGATGAGGATAAAAGAAAAGTGCTTTTCGATAAAAAGGCTAAGAATATATTACAATCTGCACTAGGAATGGATGAGTTTTTCCGCATATCTCACTGTAAAACCGCAAAAGAAATATGGGATACGTTGGAAGTAACTCACGAAGGCACCATTGAGGTAAAGAGATCTAAACTCAACACACTATCACAAGAATATGAGCTATTTCGAATGCAGCCCGGAGAGTCTATTCTAGACTTACAGAAAAGGTTCTCCCACTTAACCAATCATTTGACAGCACTTGGAAAAATCTTCACCAATGATGAACTAAATCTAAAAGTACTAAGGTCATTGACAAGGGCCTGGCAACCAAAAGTTACAGCAATATCCGAAAAGAAAAGCCTATCCAAAATGTCACTTTCTGCACTATTTGGAAAACTTCAAGAGCATGAAATCGAACTTGGAAGGTTAGAACAAAATGAAAGTCTAGAAAAGAAGACCAAAAACATTGCTCTAAAGACCGAATCAAGAGAACAAATAAAAGACAAAAATTCAGATGAAGATGAAAATATTACGTTCCTTGTTAAGAAATTTGGTAAGTTTCTTACTAAGAAGAATGCCATCAAAAAGAGAGACTTCAAGAAGGCATACATAGCTTGGGAAGACAACGAAGTAAGTTCATCTTCAGAAACAGAAAGTGAAGAATGCGCCAATGTCGCATTAATGGCATCACATCAATCAGATGATGAAAAAGAGGTTAGTAATATAGACTCTCCTCATTATAATAAGACTAATAATGAATTAATTATAGAATACAATGATGCTCAAAACGCAATAAAGGAATTACTTATTGAATGTAAAAAACTGTGTAAACTAGTATCAACACAAAAGAAACAAATCTCAAGTTTACAAGAAAAAGTTGATATTATGGAGAAAAATTCTGAAAAACTAAAACAGAACTTTGCATGCAATAAATGTGATTCCCTCTCTTTCAAAATTGTTCAATTAAATAGGGTGATTGAACGGTACGAAAAGGGACAATTAGGATTGAAAAATGTTTTAAATATGCAAAGATACTCAAATGACAAAAGTGGTCTTGGATATTCAAAATTTGATAAACCAAATTTGAACAAAACTATTTTTGTTAAAGCAAGTAGTCAATCTAATCAAGAAAAGATTATAGTTATGAAAAAGGATGATCTTTATAATAAGAAAATTATTCAAAATAAATCTCATACATATGCTACTAATAGTAGATTTAATCCTACTTGTTCTTATATTGGTCTTCATGGTCATACACCTAATACATGTCATATTAGACACATTAGTGTTCCAAGAGGCATTACATATGGGTAAAGAAAGGTACTAATACAAGGTATTGATACCTTGTAATTCATTTCTCTTCAAGATCTAAAATCTTCACTTAATATGTTGATAAAATTGATTCCTTGATGTTTCTGTACTTTGTAATTATGAATATAAGCTTTACAAGTGGATTTTTTTTTAAAAAAATTTGTTTTAAAACAAATTTCTAATATTATAGTCTAATATATATTCGCGATTTTCCCTATAGATGTTTAGTATTTTGTTTATTATTTTTTTTCCTTCTTTTTGATCATGTCAAAAGGGGGAGAAAATTGGTATGTTGTTTTGGTATGTTTTTGTTAAAACTTTTTGTAGGTCTTCAAAATGTTTAAAATATGATGGCATGCACTCAAGCTCAAAAGGGGGAGTAAACATGTATTACGGGGGAGAAAGATTAAAACGATCAAACACTTTGAAGTCACAACAACAACAAGGTTTTGTCATTATCAAAAAGGGGGAGAATGTAAAATACATGTTTTTGATGAAGACAGAGACCAAGGAAAGTGATCACGTTGCAAGCTCAAAAAGAAGTCAAACATCAAAGACAACTATGGACAAATATGCTAGAAGTTTTATAATGTAAAGGTACATGATGCAATCTAATATTCGTATATTTCAAATGCACATGAGAACCTTTCTTTTTAGCATATGCATCAAAAGGATTTTCAAAAAGTAAAAATATATAAATAATGTTTGAAAATAATATTTTGGCAAAATACATAAGTGTATTCGAATACAACATCTTGTATTCGAATACAAAGCAAGTCAAAAGCAAAAATATCAAAGTTGTATTCGACTACGACTATGTGTAGTCGAATACAAAGTAAGTCAGTGGCAAATTTTCACTAATCTGTATTCGACTACACACATGTGTATTCGAATACAAGGTGTAATTTTTGAAAATTTTGAACGTTACAAAGAGGTGTATTCGAATACACACATCCTGTATTCGAATACACCTGGAAACAATGCAATTTTTCAATTCTGAAATTGTTTCGGATCTTTGTATTTTTCATCAAACCTCTTGGATCAATGGCCACGAATCTGAAGAGATGTTTATGGAGTATAAATACCCATAACTTCAGATCAAACAACAATCAATCCTACAACCAAACCTTGAACAAACTTTCTAAAATGATTTGAGTTTTTCAAAGTTTCACTTTTATATTTCAAGTACAGATTTTACATTTTCATATCATTGAGAAAAGTTCTCTAGTGTACTTGAAATTATATTGGATTGTTATCATTGTACATCACCTATTATATCATATTGATCTAAGTCAAAATCCATATTGCTAAACCATTCAAGTATTGTAAATTGAAGAAAGTGGTGTACTTTCTTCAAGTGTTGTAAATTGAGGAAAGCGGTGTTCTTTCTTCAAGTTTTGTAAACTAAGATAGTGGTGTGCTATCTTAGGGTGATTGTTAGTAGTTTGTAAGAAAGGTCCTAGGGTGGGACTTGTACTTATTCTAACAATAGTGGAAAATCTCTTGTGGTGTGCAAGAGGACTGGATGTACCCTTGGTGATAAGGGGAACCAGGATAATATCTTTGTGTTCTTTATTTTTCTGCCATTTATCCTTTCCATACACTATCTTAAATCAGAAAAATCAAACACTAAATCTCTAAAAACAAGAAAATTTCTAAACACCTAATTCACCCCCACTCTTAGGCGCACTTCTGTACTTACAATTGGCATCAGAGCAGGTTAAGGTAACTTATAATATTCGTCGATCAATTACTCATGGCTTCCGCACAACCTGTTTTTAGAGACGGTGGTAGCCGTACCAAGCCACCATGTTTTGTTGGAGAGCACTACGATTTTTGGAAAATCCGTATGCAAGCGTATCTCGAAGCACAAGGAGACGACATATGGGATGCAGGTTAAAATGGCCCTCACATTCCAAAAATTGTCATCAATAACAAAGAAGAAATAAAAAAAAAAAATTCTTGGACTGATGAGGATAAAAGAAAAGTGCTTTTCGATAAAAAAGGCTAAGAATATATTACAATCTGCACTAGGAATGGATGAGTTTTTCCGCATATCTCACTGTAAAACCGCAAAAGAAATATGGGATACGTTGGAAGTAACTCACGAAGGCACCATTGAGGTAAAGAGATCTAAACTCAACACACTATCACAAGAATATGAGCTATTTCGAATGCAGCCCGGAGAGTCTATTTTTAGACTTACAGAAAAGGTTCTCCCCACTTAACCAATCATTTGACAGCACTTGGAAAAATCTTCACCAATGATGAACTAAATCTAAAAGTACTAAGGTCATTGACAAGGGCCTGGCAACCAAAAGTTACAGCAATATCCGAAAAGAAAAGCCTATCCAAAATGTCACTTTCTGCACTATTTGGAAAACTTCAAGAGCATGAAATCGAACTTGGAAGGTTAGAACAAAATGAAAGTCTAGAAAAGAAGACCAAAAACATTGCTCTAAAGACCGAATCAAGAAAACAAATAAAAGACAAAAATTCAGATGAAGATGAAAATATTACGTTCCTTGTTAAGAAATTTGGTAAGTTTCTTACTAAGAAGAATGCCATCAAAAAGAGAGACTTCAAGAAGGCATACATAGCTTGGGAAGACAACGAAGTAAGTTCATCTTCAGAAACAGAAAGTGAAGAATGCGCCAATGTCGCATTAATGGCATCACATCAATCAGATGATGAAAAAGAGGTTAGTAATATAGACTCTCCTCATTATAATAAGACATATAATGAATTAATTATAGAATACAATGATGCTCAAAACGCAATAAAGGAATTACTTATTGAATGTAAAAAAACTGTGTAAACTAGTATCAACACAAAAGAAACAAATCTCAAGTTTACAAGAAAAAGTTGATATTATGGAGAAAAATTCTGAAAAACTAAAACAGAACTTTGCATGCAATAAATGTGATTCCCTCTCTTTCAAAATTGTTCAATTAAATAGGGTGATTGAACGGTACGAAAAGGACAATTAGGATTGAAAAATGTTTTAAATATGCAAAGATACTCAAATGACAAAAGTGGTCTTGGATATTCAAAATTTGATAAACCAAATTTGAACAAAACTATTTTTGTTAAAGCAAGTAGTCAATCTAATCAAGAAAAGATTATAGTTATGAAAAAGGATGATCTTTATAATAAGAAAATTATTCAAAATAAATCTCATACATATGCTACTAATAGTAGATTTAATCCTACTTGTTCTTATATTGGTCTTCATGGTCATACATCTAATACATGTCATATTAGACACATTAGTGTTCCAAGAGGGCATTACATATGGGTAAAGAAAGGTACTAATACAAGGTATTGATACCTTGTAATTCATTTCTCTTCAAGATCTAAAATCTTCACTTAATATGTTGATAAAATTGATTCCTTGATGTTTCTGTACTTTGTAATTATGAATATGTGCTTTACAAGTGGATTTTTTTTAAAAAAAATTTGTTTTAAAACAAATTTCTAATATTATAGTCTAATATATATTCGCGATTTTCCCTATAGATGTTTAGTATTTTGTTTATTATTTTTTTTCCTTCTTTTTGATCATGTCAAAAGGGGGAGAAAATTGGTATGTTGTTTTGGTATGTTTTTGTTAAAAACTTTTGTAGGTCTTCAAAATGTTTAAAATATGATGGCATGCACTCAAGCTCAAAGGGGGAGTAAACATGTATTACGGGGGAGAAAGATTAAAACGATCAAACACTTTGAAGTCACAACAACAACAAGGTTTTGTCATTATCAAAAAGGGGGAGAATGTAAAATACATGTTTTTGATGAAGACAGAGACCAAGGAAAGTGATCACGTTGCAAGCTCAAAAAGAAGTCAAACATCAAAGACAACTATGGACAAATATGCTAGAAGTTTTATAATGTAAAGGTACATGATGCAATCTAATATTCGTATATTTCAAATGCACATGAGAACCTTTCTTTTTAGCATATGCATCAAAGAATTTCCAAAAGTAAAAATATATAAATAATGTTTGAAAATAATATTTTTGGCAAAATACATAAGTGTATTCGAATACAACATCTTGTATTCGAATACAAAGCAAGTCAAAAGCAATAATATCAAAGTTGTATTCGACTACGACTATGTGTAGTCGAATACAAAGTAAGTCAGTGGCAAATTTTCACTAATCTGTATTCGACTACACACATGTGTATTCGAATACAAGGTGTAATTTTTGAAAATTTTGAACGTTACAAAGAGGTGTATTCGAATACACACATCCTGTATTCGAATACACCTGGAAACAATGCAATTTTTCAATTCTGAAATTGTTCCGGATCTTTGTATTTTTCATCAAACCTCTTGGATCAATGGCCACGAATCTGAAGAGATGTTTATGGAGTATAAATACCCCATAACTTCAGATCAAACAACAATCAATCCTACAACCAAACCTTGAACAAACTTTCTAAAATGATTTGAGTTTTTCAAAGTTTCACTTTTATATTTCAAGTACAGATTTTACATTTTCATATCATTGAGAAAAGTTCTCTAGTGTACTTGAAATTATATTGGATTGTTATCATTGTACATCACCTATTATATCATATTGATCTAAGTCAAAATCCATATTGCTAAACCATTCAAGTATTGTAAATTGAAGAAAGTGGTGTACTTTCTTCAAGTGTTGTAAATTGAGGAAAGCGGTGTTCTTTCTTCAAGTTTTGTAAACTAAGATAGTGGTGTGCTATCTTAGGGTGATTGTTAGGAGTTTGTAAGAAAGGTCCTAGGGTGGGACTTGTACTTATTCTAACAATAGTGGAAAATCTCTTGTGGTGTGCAAGAGGACTGGATGTACCCTTGGTGATAAGGGGAACCAGGATAATATCTTTGTGTTCTTTATTTTTCTGCCATTTATCCTTTCCATACACTATCTTAAATCAGAAAAATCAAACACTAAATCTCTAAAAACAAGAAAATTTCTAAACACCTAATTCACCCCCACTCTTAGGCGCACTTCTGTACTTACAATTGGCATCAGAGCAGGTTAAGGTAACTTATTCGTCGATCAATTACTCATGGCTTCCGCACAACCTGTTTTTAGAGACGGTGGTAGCAGTACCAAGCCACCATGTTTTGTTGGAGAGCACTACGATTTTTGGAAAATCCGTATGCAACCGTATCTCGAAGCACAAGGAGACGACATATGGGATGCAGTTGAAAATGGCCCTCACATTCCAAAAACTGTCATCAATAACAAAGAAGAAATAAAAATAAAAAATTCTTAGACTGATGAGGATAAAAGAAAAGTGCTTTTCGATAAAAAGGCTAAGAATATATTACAATCTGCACTAGGAATGGATGAGTTTTTCCGCATATCTCACTGTAAAACCGCAAAAGAAATATGGGATACGTTGGAAGTAACTCACGAAGGCACCATTGAGGTAAAGAGATCTAAACTCAACACACTATCACAAGAATATGAGCTATTTCGAATGCAGCCCGGAGAGTCTATTCTAGACTTACAGAAAAGGTGTTGAGACAAAATCTCAATTTAATGTTTTGATGAAAACAAACAAAAAGTTAATTAAGAATTCTAATTATGATTCTAAGTGTTTTGATATTTAACATGTGCATTTGAGTGTGTTAAAACAAGATAGGAATCAAAGAAAGCAATCCCAGAAAACGCAGATTGATCTTGAAGCAGTTCTGGAAAACGCAGATTTATCTTGAAGCAGTTCTGGAAAACGCAGATTGATCTTATAGCAGTTCTGGAAAACGCAGATTGATCTTATAGCAGTTCTGGAAAACGCAGATTGATCTTATAGCAGTTCTGGAAAACAAACATCAATCCTGGAAATAATTTTCATCCTATACTCTCATATAATCAACAAAAGATCCATCCAAGTCATATATATTCCAGAATTTGAAGAATCAAAGGCATGCTTCAATAAAGGCATATCACAAAGATCATTCCTCTTGAAAAGCAAATGCAAGTACAAGACTACAAGTAGCAAAGTACACTACTGATTTGAACTATTCTAAGGCCTGCACAAGTAACAGAAAAGCAGTACTCAAGGCTGACATACTGACACAAATCACAGAGTTCAAGGCCAGTTCATCACAAACCAGAAGATCAATCTTGGATCGATCTTCTAATGCAGCTCATCAATCTTGCTTTTGGCAGAATTTATCCAACAACTCTTTTATGACAGCTGGTCCCTTTCCAACGGACACATGAGCTGTCCTATGCCTTCTTGGAGTCTATAAATGCAGCTGCAAGTTGAAGAACAAAACACAACAATCAGCACCAAGCAAAAGATCAATATTTTCGATCATACTCAAGCGTCTCAAAATCGTTCTTATAGTTTGCTGTTTTGTTTTAATCTTTGTGTTGTAATCATTTACAACTGAGGTCTATTTACATAATATATTTCTCAAACAAGAGTTGAGTAAATATCAAAATTCTAAATAGTCTCAAATCCATCACTTTGTAACTCAAGGTTGTTTTGTCAAAACTTGAGTAAATTGCAAAAATCCTTTTATGTTTTGAAAGGCAACTTGTTAAAGCCTTTCCAAAACAGTAAGGTAGAACTGAAGAAATCCTTTCTAGGTAGAAGGGTAGGAATTGTGTAAAGATCAAGATTGATCCATGAAAACCAAGAACGATCTTGGTTTGAACATTTAGTGAAAAATCTCACGGTTGTGAGGACTGGACGTAACCCGGGTTGGGTGAACCAGGATATATCCTTGTGTGATCTCTCTATCTCTATCTCTATTTATTTTATGCATTACAATCAAATCATATTTTGATAAAATTGATTTTACTGTTTTTAAAGCAAACCAAGATTGATATTGTTGTTTCAACAAAACCAAGATCGATCTTCATCACTGCCAAGATCAATCTTGGATTGAGATCTTATTTTTTTACCTTCAAAAGGTTCTCCCACTTAACCAATCATTTGACAGCACTTGGAAAAATCTTCACCAATGATGAACTAAATCTAAAAGTACTAAGGTCATTGACAAGGGCCTGGCAACCAAAAGTTACAGCAATATCCGAAAAGAAAAGCCTATCCAAAATGTCACTTTCTGCACTATTTGGAAAACTTCAAGAGCATGAAATCGAACTTGGAAGGTTAGAACAAAATGAAAGTCTAGAAAAGAAGACCCAAAACATTGCTCTAAAGACCGAATCAAGAGAACAAATAAAAGACAAAAATTCAGATGAAGATGAAAATATTACGTTCCTTGTTAAGAAAATTTGGTAAGTTTCTTACTAAGAAGAATGCCATCAAAAAGAGAGACTTCAAGAAGGCATACATAGCTTGGGAAGACAACGAAGTAAGTTCATCTTCAGAAACAGAAAGTGAAGAATGCGCCAATGTCGCATTAATGGCATCACATCAATCAGATGATGAAAAAGAGGTTAGTAATATAGACTCTCCTCATTATAATAAGACATATAATGAATTAATTATAGAATACAATGATGCTCAAAACGCAATAAAGGAATTACTTATTGAATGTAAAAAACTGTGTAAACTAGTATCAACACAAAAGAAACAAATCTCAAGTTTACAAGAAAAAGTTGATATTATGGAGAAAAATTCTGAAAAACTAAAACAGAACTTTGCATGCAATAAATGTGATTCCCTCTCTTTCAAAATTGTTCAATTAAATAGGGTGATTGAACGGTACGAAAAGGGACAATTAGGATTGAAAAATGTTTTAAATATGCAAAGATACTCAAATGACAAAAGTGGTCTTGGATATTCAAAATTTGATAAACCAAATTTGAACAAAACTATTTTTGTTAAAGCAAGTAGTCAATCTAATCAAGAAAAGATTATAGTTATGAAAAAGGATGATCTTTATAATAAGAAAATTATTCAAAATAAATCTCATACATATGCTACTAATAGTAGATTTAATCCTACTTGTTCTTATATTGGTCTTCATGGTCATACATCTAATACATGTCATATTAGACACATTAGTGTTCCAAGAGGGCATTACATATGGGTAAAGAAAGGTACTAATACAAGGTATTGATACCTTGTAATTCATTTCTCTTCAAGATCTAAAATCTTCACTTAATATGTTGATAAAATTGATTCCTTGATGTTCTGTACTTTGTAATTATGAATATGTGCTTTACAAGTGGATTTTTTTTAAAAAAAATTTGTTTTAAAACAAATTTCTAATATTATAGTCTAATATATATTCGCGATTTTTCCCTATAGATGTTTAGTATTTTGTTTATTATTTTTTTCCCTTCTTTTTGATCATGTCAAAAGGGGGAGAAAATTGGTATGTTGTTTTGGTATGTTTTTGTTAAAAACTTTTGTAGGTCTTCAAAATGTTTAAAATATGATGGCATGCACTCAAGCTCAAAAGGGGGAGTAAACATGTATTACGGGGGAGAAAGATTAAAACGATCAAACACTTTGAAGTCACAACAACAACAAGGTTTTGTCATTATCAAAAAGGGGGAGAATGTAAAATACATGTTTTTGATGAAGACAGAGACCAAGGAAAGTGATCAAGTTGCAAGCTCAAAAAGAAGTCAAACATCAAAGACAACTATGGACAAATATGCTAGAAGTTTTATAATGTAAAGGTACATGATGCAATCTAATATTCGTATATTTCAAATGCACATGAGAACCTTTCTTTTTAGCATATGCATCAAAAGGATTTTCAAAAAGTAAAAATATATAAATAATGTTTGAAAATAATATTTTTGGCAAAATACATAAGTGTATTCGAATACAACATCTTGTATTCGAATACAAAGCAAGTCAAAAGCGAAAATATCAAAGTTGTATTCGACTACGACTATGTGTAGTCGAATACAAAGTAAGTCAGTGGCAAATTTTCACTAATCTGTATTCGACTACACACATGTGTATTCGAATACAAGGTGTAATTTTTGAAAATTTTGAACGTTACAAAGAGGTGTATTCGAATACACACATCCTGTATTCGAATACACCTGGAAACAATGCAATTTTTCAATTCTGAAATTGTTCCGGATCTTTGTATTTTTCATCAAACCTCTTGGATCAATGGCCACGAATCTGAAGAGATGTTTATGGAGTATAAATACCCCATAACTTCAGATCAAACAACAATCAATCCTACAACCAAACCTTGAACAAACTTTCTAAAATGATTTGAGTTTTTCAAAGTTTCACTTTTATATTTCAAGTACAGATTTTACATTTTCATATCATTGAGAAAAGTTCTCTAGTGTACTTGAAATTATATTGGATTGTTATCATTGTACATCACCTATTATATCATATTGATCTAAGTCAAAATCCATATTGCTAAACCATTCAAGTATTGTAAATTGAAGAAAGTGGTGTACTTTCTTCAAGTGTTGTAAATTGAGGAAAGCGGTGTTCTTTCTTCAAGTTTTGTAAACTAAGATAGTGGTGTGCTATCTTAGGGTGATTGTTAGGAGTTTGTAAGAAAGGTCCTAGGGTGGGACTTGTACTTATTCTAACAATAGTGGAAAATCTCTTGTGGTGTGCAAGAGGACTGGATGTACCCTTGGTGATAAGGGGAACCAGGATAATATCTTTGTGTTCTTTATTTTTCTGCCATTTATCCTTTCCATACACTATCTTAAATCAGAAAAATCAAACACTAAATCTCTAAAAACAAGAAAATTTCTAAACACCTAATTCACCCCCACTCTTAGGCGCACTTCTGTACTTACAAAATCAAACAAAATAAGTTAAATGGAAAAAGATACATTGGATTTATTAAAATGTTTAAAAGTAAAATAGACATTTGGAATAAAATTCATAATATAATTAGTGGATTATTATCATAAAAAACTATATCTTCAGTTTTCTCAGAAGATAAATAAATTTTGAGTATAATACACAAACAACAAGCATGTATGCTAATTTATATTTTAATAAATAAAATTGACAGTAAAGTAAGAGTAGGTTGAGAGTAAAATAGAAGGAAGTTGCTAATTTTATTTACAAATAAAAATTGACACAAAGATATGAGAGAGTTGGTTGCAAAATATAATGGATTTTATTGCAAAATAGGATGAAATTGCTAATTTATTTGAAAGACAAAATAAGAGGAAGTTGATAAAATATTGTAGCACATTATTTTCTCTAACGCATCTATTCAATATATTCTATTTTTTAAATAAATACTTTTTAATATATTCTATTTTAAATTATATACAAAAATGTTTTTTTTTACTTTCCAAAGATAGCAAGGTAATTCTTTTTTCCTCCTTTAGAAGCAGCATCATGGTGATGCGGCATGTGTTGCTTTATTTTTTATTTTTTAACAAATGAATAAATATTATATTAATAAAATATATTAAATTGAAAAAATACATCAAAATAAAAACGAATTGGGTAGATGTGTTAAAGAAAACAACGTATTCTTTTATTGCAAATAATAGCAACTTCTTCTTATTTTGCAACAAACTCCCTCCTATTTTATAATCAATAGGAGGAAACACGAGAAGAAATTGTGTCACAGATTAAATTAAATCGTGAGTGTGGGGTTGGGATTCAATTATTTGTAACAAGGTATTAGTGATATCTTCATAATCCGGTTAATTGTGCAAATAATTAGAATATTTATTTTTTTCATATTAGTTAAATGCAAATAATGTGATGCTGATGCTAAAATAAAAGAATATTCAAAATAGAAAGAGAAAAAAAAAGTTTTTATTTTTTTATTATTGAGTTTGATAAAAGTGAAATCTTTCTTCTATGTATCTTAGGGTACAAAGAAGAAATAAATAATATATAGGTAGTTTTTGAATCGAAAATGTGAATGTTTGAATATTGTTAAAGAGAATGTATTTTGTTGATGATAAAAATAACTTTTAAAAGTATATTTCTTCTTATCGCTTCAATCATTTATGATTGTAATGAATTTTAATCTAGTATTGTGAGCTCATTGAAGAGGACAACACGAATTCAATGTTAAACGACATTATTCAACAAACTCCGTAAGTTTTTAGAAGATTATTAGTCTGTAAAAATGGCATTATGTTTAGCATGCAAACGTGGGATATTTGTCTATTATATCTATTCTTTTTAAAAACTTTTTAATATATTTTATATTTATAAACGAAAATATCTTCTTTTTTTAAATATCCTATTTTGAATTTATATACGAAAATGTGTTCATGAATTTTGTTTTTCTTTCATCATAAAGTCGCTACCCCGATGATTCATTGTCGATAAAAAGGCAACAATAACCCATTGTTATGAATATTGGTTAATTTTATTTTGGAAATAGTTAGGTGTTCATCTCTAATACAACTTTAAGTGATTATGAGTCTTATGTGACATCAATGTTGAATGCTAATAACTGATTATGTGACGCGAATATGAGGTTAGTGGTTTGTACTTAAATTAAACATTCAAATAAGTATGTTTGATATTCTAACTAATTTGCTTAAAATGAATAAGAACATTGTGTTAGTATCTTATTTGTTCTATATTATCTCATTTCATAAAGACTAGAACTATTGTATGAGTTCTATAAATGAATTTTGTTTATAAGACTTTGAAAATTAAGTTGGACTTTGAGAGTGTTTAACTATATGTGAAAATATTTCTCTTATTTCACTATTATTATACTCCCAATTTTTTTAAAGATTAAGTGATTGTATGTCATTGAGCTGTTATATGCATTTCTATTTGTAAGGTGTGAAATATTTTAAATATTTTTCTATATGTCTAACTTTTTGTGAAACCTATAAAGCAAATATTTTTTTTGATTTAGACATTCTTTATGGACAGTAAAACTGATACAATATTGTTTGAAAAATTATTTGAAGTTCTGTAAGACCCTTAATTTTAAATTCTAATTTATGTATTTTGGGGAATTTTGTGTTGAATTTCTTAGGCTTTTTAGCCAATTTTATGACATTTTGTGAGTTAAATGCCAAAAATATCTTTTTGGAGACCTGATTAAAATTATTCGTCGATGAATAATTTTATTTAATTACGGTGAATCTTTTGTCGAAGAACAAAAAAATTCTGAGATGCAGCATTTTTCAGAAAAATTCTTCTGCCCATTGAATTGCGGCGAGAGTAGATATTTTCAAAAAAAAGTGGTTTGTGACGTGATGTGAGTTGACATACGTAATGATGATTTTTATAAAAAAATATCTAAATATTGGTTTAGATATTTATTGTTATTATTATTATTATTATTATTATTTTAATATATATTGTTATGCATATGAAAGGCAAAAAGGGAAAGTAAACTTTTCCCTGTTTCACGTTCTCCATCCATCTTTCTTACGTTCTCGCTGTTGGTTTTGAAAAAAACACAAACATAAATCTCAATTTATCTACTAGATCTAAGTTTCCATTCGAGAAGTGACAGAAGGGAAAGTTGTTCCTTGCCACGCTGCGGTGCTAGTGAGCTAGTTTTCAAAGTGACGACTCGAGCAGAAACTTTATCGGAATTAATCTTGGCGCCGTAATCGGTTGTTAAAACTACAACGGAGGTAAGGGCTCCTTCCAAACTTTTAGTTTGCATTTAGGATATTATTTGTGATTTTATGGAAAAGGAATTTGATGTATTTGATGTGTGAAATTGTAGAAAATGAATTTAATGTGATTATGTGTGATTTAGTGGAATTTAAATTTGAGGTGGTTTGTGGTGATCCATATTTGATGTGATTTATATGTTCATAATTATTATTATGAATTTTTAAGATGTGATTTATTTGTTGATTTTGTGGAAAAAGAATTGATGAAATTTGGTGGATTATGTGTAAAAATGTGGAGTTTTGAAATTAGATGAGTTATGTTTGAATTATTGAAATTTAATTGAGGTGTTATATGTGTGTTGTGGAATTGAATTGATTGTTGTTGATGTAAATTGACGGTAATTAAATTTGATGAGTTTGAGTTACGTAATGAGTTATTTTCAAATAAATGAGTTTGATCTGAAATTGAAATTTTACAAAAAAAATTAGCGTTGTTAAAGTTGTGAAAAAGTTCAAATTTTAACTAAGTTAAAGAGTTTGAGCAAAAAGATAGATTGAAATTAAAAATGGTTAGAGTTTAAAATATTACTCTTTTAATTACTCTTCGATTGAGTTTAAAAAGAAAAAAAAAAGTTTAGAGTATTTTATTAACTCAAAAATTTCGGTGCTTTAATAGTCGAGTGTGTGTATGTGAAATTTGGACAATATTTGTTTAATTTAGTTTTAAATAAATAATATAGATTATTTGGTTTTAAAAGTTTGGTGTGTGAGAAAGATTTAATTTTAAGAATTTTGTTGTGTGTGAATTAATTTTATTGTGAACAAGTTGTTATAAATATTTATGTTTATGTAGTTAGCTCCCTGAGTCTCGAAAATGAATTGAGACCGTTGGCACCGAGTTAGCGGTGGGGGAGAACTATGATATATTAATGTTGTTGCGGTGATTATGGTTGGAAATTTTGGAGATTGAATATGGGTGATTAATGTTTGGAAATTTTGGTGATTCATGTTTGGTGAAATTGATATGTTTATAATTAATATTATGAATTTTTTAGAAGAAAATTCTGTGTGACTTGGTGGAAAATGAATTTAATTCAATTTAGGTGTGAATGGAATTTGGAGTTGTGATTTATGCGTGGTTGTGGAAATTTTAATTGGTGTGAATAAATATATTTGAGTATGCTCTGCGGTGTGTTTGAAAAATCATTAGTGTTAAATGAGTATTAAAAATGGGGAATCTTTTAATAGCTGCATTTACTTAATGATTATGGTGAAAAGAGTTAGAGTATGCTCATGCATTTCATAGTACATGGTGATCGCGATGGGGCCATGGTGATAGTGGTGACCATGATGGGCCACGGGATGATGCCGTGTGAGTTGTTGGTTCATCTTATCCTTGCGGGGATTGTCGCGTCGTGCTGATCTGTGAGAGATTGCACTCTAGAATGTGCTGATCTGTGAGCGATTGCACTCTAGAAAATCGTGTTGGTCTGTGAGAGACTGCATGCTAGTAAATTGTGTTGGTCTGTGAGCGACTGCACTCTTGTATGCCGTGCTGGTTTGTAAGAGATTGCACTCTTGTATGCCGTGCTGGTCTGTGAGAGACTGCACGCTAGTAAATCATGCTGATACGTGAGAGATTGCACCTTGGTAATTAGTACTGGTCTGTGAGAGGCTGTACAATTATGATTTACGCCCTTCGAGGAGGGTTTTGGTTTGGAATTCTGGAATCATGCATTTTGGCATATACGCATTGCATTAGAGTGTTTGGCATGCGAGTTATGTTTGTTATACTATGATGATTGTATATACATATTCGATTGTTGTTGTGATTTGTCGTAATTGCTTTGAGGTGTGAAGTTGGGTTTATTAAGTTTTGATGTAATTATGTGTTCATAATTGATTTAATGAATATTCAAAGTGTTTGATTGATTCAGAGCTATTTTAGAACTGAAAATCTGCATTTTCTCTGTTGTATTCGGCTATGACAGTGCGGTTTGTTAAAACTTCATTTTTCAACATTGTTTATGCATTTTTGGACATATGAAAACCCTTTCGAGGAGTATGCTAAGATGAAAGGTTCTTTTGAGCATTTGAAAATATAAGAATTTTGCTATGTGATATTTGTTAATTTCGGTTGGTAACCTTTACAATTATTGTGGAAATCTGGGCTTTGCCCTCATATGAGAAACATGATCATCCTACCGGTTAGTACCCTGGAGATGGGAAAGTAGTTAGTCATACCTGACCGAAGCTATGTCAGAAGGATCTTGCGGGGCGCGTGGAGATCACCCAGGTTGTATAGCTTTTGTAGCATGATCAGATTAGATGGCTGTATAGGGTTTAGTTGTCTTTCTTTTGTGGATGTATTTATTTCAATTTGAAATATTGTACCTATACCTCATATTGTCAGCTTGACTTTTATTTTGATGGGTCCTTGTACCATTTTTTTGATGCGACGTGGGGAAGTTAATATTTTTGGGGCAGTGTTTTTGTACAGGTGTCTGCCGAGAATACTTCAGGGGTATGAGCTATGTCTAATAGGTCTCATACCCCTGGTGTATTTTGTCGTGTAAATACTTTGGGTTTGTATTTCAAAAACTATTACCGCTGCTTGTAAATATTGTTGGCTTTTGTCGTTATGTTACGACTTAAATTTTTCATCCAAAAGTATTTTCTTTGTTTTATTTCTTTGTTTTAAAAAATATAATAATAATACACTCGTGCTGTTAAAAATCGGGGTGTTACAAGTTCAAAGCGTATTTGATATGTGTTATTTTGATGCAACTGAATGTGGTATATTGTTGTTAAATATGATGTGTTTAATTGATTTATTGTGTCATGTTAGCCTATGATGCTAAACTAATTGATTTTTGGACATATTGAGCTTAAAAAAGTAGTGAATACCCTAAATATGTTTATAGACTAAGTTTGAATCTTTAGGGTGGATCAGTTCGGTTGTTGTTCACTTCAAATTTCGAGGACGAAATTTATTTAACGAGAGAAGAATTGTAACACCCTAAATTTTATGATAAACTATTTTATTAATTAAATAGGATTTTAAATAATTAATTTGATGTTAAGATTATTATCAAATATATGTTAATAAATTTTGTGATTAATTTTCCTTATATGGATGTTTCTATGATGTGCTAGTTTGATACACAATATATTAAATGAGCGATATAAATAATAAATATTTTATTTTATTATATTATATATATATATTTTTTTAAAGTAATAATATTTTAGTGTAATATTTTGAAGAATAAGATTTTGTGTGATTTTACGTGTATATCCGCGCACCCAATTAATATAACATTCTTTTATACGTTTGACTAATATTAAATGTGTACTTAATTATATTTATTTAATTCTAATATATTTTATTATAAGTATTTATTTTATAAATTATTATCTTGAGATAGTGGTAATATTGTGTTTGATTTTCTTTATTTTTATATACTTATTAGGATATTGTGATTATATATATATTTAGTATGATTAGTAATTAATATAAAGTATTGATTTTATATTTATTTATTTTATAATTTTGACTATTCTCTAATGATATATTATTATAACGTGAGTATTTTGAAAAATAAGTATAATTATAGTGATTAATTTGAATATGAGAGTTTTGTTTGTTCATAATATGTATTTTTTTAAAGGTTAATTTTAAAAATATCCTATTAAAGATAAATATAACAATATTAAGTAATAGAATTTTGGCTATAACTTCAAGCATAATTTTAAAATAACTTGTAACACTAGTTATGCTAACTTGTTGGCGACCGACTAATCTCTTTCAAATTCATTTTGCTTGCATGTTCTTGTTGGAACTCACTTTTTTGTGATAGTACTTGCACTTATTTTTCTTTTTATTCTTCATGTTGTCAAAATCATTAAGAAAAACATAAGTCGCCTCATCAAAAATATCATTAACAAAAGTTTCATGATCTAATCTTGTAATGTTTCTTTGAGATGATAATCTTTGTAACATTTCGAACAAAGATTCTTGTGCGATGGATAACCATAGAAACCACATCCATTGATACAAAGTGACGAATACATCTTAGCTAGGTAGATTATATAGATAATTTGGAAATTGAGAGAGAGAGAGAGAGGAAGGTGTATGAAGAAAAGATATCTTGAAATCTCGTTGGATATATTTCAAAAGGGTTTGGGTTAATATATATAGGAGATAATTGTGAGATGGTTAACATTAATTAGAAAACTTAGGCCCGTTTAATGGACATGATAAGAGATCGGATATAAATAATTTAAATCCCGTTATTTGATGATTAGTTAATTCATAATTCTATCATATTTCATCTCTCTTGTTGAAATTTATATCCAACATATGAGTTGAAAGCATGATAGGATAGAAAATAGTAATTTACTCTATTACCCTTTTAAAATATAATTTAATATATAAAATATAAATATAAAAATAATTAATAGAATTTGATCTTAAACTTAAAAATAAAATATTAATAATTAATTTAAAAAATTATTATGATTTTATCACAAAGAGAGTTTTATCTTTTTATATAATTTAATAGATTAATATTCAAAATTATAAAATATGAAAATTAACTGAAATTTTAAAATAAATATAATTTGTTTATAAGAATATTTTTTTCAATTATATATAATATATATCATATTTTATTTATATTCTAAAAAATAAAATAGAATTATTTAGAAAAAGAAATGGTTTACAAAGAAAAGAAATCTTGAAATTATTAGATATATTTCGAGAAAAGTGGATGAGAGGACACCTTTGCATACTAGTAACACTAGCGATACTAACTTATCATACACACGTATTTTGTTGGGGATCGAATAATCTCTTTTGAATTCATTTTGCTCGCATGTTCTTGTTGGGACTCGCTTTTTTGGGACTGCACCTATTTTTTTTTTATTCTTCGTGTTCTCAAAATCGAAAAATATAATCTGCCTCTTTAAAAATATCATTAACGAATGTTTGATGATCTTTAGTAATGTTTTCTTTGAGATAATAATCTCTATAATACTTTGAACAAAAAAATTTATGTGACGGAGAACCATAGAAACCACAGTCGTTGATACAAAGTGATGCATACATGTTAGTTAGGTTTTACGATTATGTATAGGTAAGTTGCAGAAATTGATGTAATTTGCAAGTTTAGAGAGAGAAAGATTTTGGAAATTGTTGGATAAGTTTCAATAGGGTTTGTGTTTTAATATATAGGGATAATGGGACTAAAGTTAAGATTAAGTAGGAACTTAACTTATCTGATTTAGTTACGTTATTATTTGATATTTTTATTTTATTATTAATTGATATTATCTTTGTTTTCTAGGAAAGTATTTGATCTTATCTTAACTATCTTAAAAGTCACACAAAATATTTAAAATTGGATAATATTTAGTTTTGTAATTTTTTTTAAGTTACATAGATTTACTTTTATACATTTTATTCTTAAATATTATTTTTATATTGTTTAGTCATTATGTTTTTACATAATTTATTCCTTCTTTTTAATTTAAATAATAAAATACTGGATTAATCAGATGTGACATCTTTTTATTATTTAAATTTTTAAAATAAAAATTGTACAATTTCATAATCTTAAAACTCGCATTTTAGAATAATTTTTCAAATCAAACAAACTCATTTTCTTTCATCAAATCAATTTTGTTATTAACAACAAAACACACTTTGTTTAAAATAATTACACATCCATATTTTCTATTTAAAAACTACGTATCTTTGATTTATCATTTGCACTCGAATATACGTATGAGGAAGATGGCAGTCCAGTGAAACACAATATTAAAAACAAAACTATTTTTTTCTCTTTCTATTTTTAATACTCTTTTATCTTAGCATTATATTTATAAAAAAATTTACTCACATTCAACTAATATGGGGAAATAAATATTTTAAATATTTACACAATTAGTTTATAGATAATTGTCTTTTTAACTGACGTTGTAGAATGTTAAAATATTTGGACTCCCGAACCTAAAATTTGATTTCAAATACAATTTTTTTCACTACGCGAAAAATAGTATTTTACAGCACTTTTTTTAAGCCAATTACACCGCCTTTTCAAAAAATTAAGGTTGTAGTATCTAGCGCCTTAAAAAGATACAACAGCGCTCTTTAAAATAAAAAAACAATGTAAATCCCTTCTAAAAACGCGCTGCTTGTTGTACTAGTTTTACAGCGCTTTTCCAAGAAAACGCTGTAATAGGTGCATTCTTATGCACGTTTTACAGCGCTTTTACAAAAAAAAAAAACGTTATATAAGTTTTCAATAAGTTTACAATAAGTTTTCATCCAACAATCAGTTTACATTCAGTTTTCAACCAGCAATCATTTTCACAACAATAGAATTATATAACTTTATATATTCATGCCAGAACCAGAATTATATAACTTTACATATTCACAACAGAACAAGAACTATATAACATGACACAATTACATATATTTTACATTTACATATTCACAAAAACACAGAACTATATAACTTTACATATTCACAACAGATCCTTGCAACACGATACATATTTTTTACATTTACATATTCACAACCTTGCAGCATGCTAATTTTTCAGCAAATCAAATAATTTTCATTTCGATCACATACTTACACCAGACTTCCTTTATTTCAGTTAGGTCTCTTTCAGAGTATGTTGGACTGGAATTGTCAAAGTATTGTGCGATATAAAATTTGAACATAAATAAGTTAGAGTCAAATATATACATAGTTTATATATGAAAATCTAAATATAATGAAAATACCGTACCGTTTTTGGGATTATAGTTTGATTTATATCATCAATCTCCTTCATGAATCGCAATATATAGTACCCGCAGTCTATGTTGTTAGTTTGACGAGGGCGCTATAAAATAAAACATATAAGTCAATAAATATTTGTGCATTGATTGTTAATGAAATTTTAAGGGCATATATTTCAAACCTTTGTTGGAATCCAATGTTATTTGACTTTTGCTTCGACACTGTAGCACTCATTTGAGATCAGAAAACTTGTAAAACACTATCAAATAAATGTGATTATTATAAGCATATTTTTTGTTATTAGTTACTATTCACTGGACACACTCGTACACTTGAGAAAAATTAAAAAAGAAAGAAAAATAATTAAATATTATATATTTTTAAAATAATTAAATAATATGTATTTTTAAAATAATTAAATAATATGTATTTTTATACATTTCTACAAAATGCTATCTCCAAATATTTATGACCAAGATTTTGAAATTATTTATAAGATTGGTTTGTTTTTTGAAATCTAATTATTAATTTTCTTTTAAATGCGTGTGGAGGTGAAATCTGTGGTGGTTCAATCGAGAAAATAAAGGACTCGTCATGAGAATCTTGCATTAAATGGGGAAATAAAGATTAGAGGTCTTCAAAATGTTTAAAATATGATGGCATGCACTCAAGCTCAAAAGGGGGAGTAAACATGTATTACGGGGGAGAGAGATTAAAACGATCAAACACTTTGAAGTCACAATAACAACAAGGTTTTGTCATTATCAAAAAGGGGGAGAATGTAAAATACATGTTTTTGATGAAGACAGAGACCAAGGAAAGTGATCACGTTGCAAGCTCAAAAAGAAGTCAAACATCAAAGACAACTATGGACAAATATGCTAGAAGTTTTATAATGCAAAGGTACATGATGCAATCTAATATTCGTATATTTCAAATGCACATGAGAACCTTTCTTTTTAGCATATGCATCAAAAGGATTTCCAAAAAGTAAAAATATATAAATAATGTTTGAAAATAATATTTTTGGCAAAATACATAAGTGTATTCGAATACAACATCTTGTATTCGAATACAAAGCAAGTCAAAAGCAATAATATCAAAGTTGTATTCGACTACGACTATGTGTAGTCGAATACAAAGTAAGTCAGTGGCAAATTTTCACTAATCTGTATTCGACTACACACATGTGTATTCGAATACAAGGTGTAATAATTTTTTGAAAATTTTGAACGTTACAAAGAGGTGTATTCGAATACACACATCCTGTATTCGAATACACCTGGAAACAATGCAATTTTTCAATTCTGAAATTGTTCCGGATCTTTGTATTTTTCATCAAACCTCTTGGATCAATGGCCACGAATCTGAAGAGATGTTTATGGAGTATAAATACCCCATAACTTCAGATCAAACAACAATCAATCCTACAACCAAACCTTGAACAAACTTTCTAAAATGATTTGAGTTTTTCAAAGTTTCACTTTTATATTTCAAGTACGGATTTTACATTTTCATATCATTGAGAAAAGTTCTCTAGTGTACTTGAAATTATATTGGATTGTTATCATTGTACATCACCTATTATATCATATTGATCTAAGTCAAAATCCATATTGCTAAACCATTCAAGTATTGTAAATTGAAGAAAGTGGTGTACTTTCTTCAAGTGTTGTAAATTGAGGAAAGCGGTGTTCTTTCTTCAAGTTTTGTAAACTAAGATAGTGGTGTGCTATCTTAGGGTGATTGTTAGGAGTTTGTAAGAAAGGTCCTAGGGTGGGACTTGTACTTATTCTAACAATAGTGGAAAATCTCTTGTGGTGTGCAAGAGGACTGGATGTACCCTTGGTGATAAGGGGAACCAGGATAATATCTTGTGTTCTTTATTTTCTGCCATTTATCCTTTCCATACACTATCTTAAATCAGAAAAATCAAACACTAAATCTCTAAAAACAAGAAAATTTCTAAACACCTAATTCACCCCACTCTTAGGCGCACTTCTGTACTTACAAAATCAAACAAAATAAGTTAAATGGAAAAAGATACATTGGATTTATTAAAATGTTTAAAAGTAAAATAGACATTTGGAATAAAATTCATAATATAATTAGTGGATTATTATCATAAAAAACTATATCTTCAGTTTTCTCAGAAGATAAATAAATTTTGAGTATAATACACAAACAACAAGCATGTATGCTAATTTATATTTTAATAAATAAAATTGACAGTAAAGTAAGAGTAGGTTGAGAGTAAAATAGAAGGAAGTTGCTAATTTTATTTACAAATAAAATTGACACAAAGATATGAGAGAGTTGGTTGCAAAATATAATGGATTTTATTGCAAAATAGGATGAAATTGCTAATTTATTTGAAAGACAAAATAAGAGGAAGTTGATAAAATATTGTAGCACATTATTTTCTCTAACGCATCTATTCAATATATTCTATTTTTTAAAATAAATACTTTTTAATATATTCTATTTTAATTATATACAAAAATGTTTTTTTTTACTTTCCAAAGATAGCAAAGTAATTCTTTTTTCCTCCTTTAGAAAGCAGCATCATGGTGATGCGGCATGTGTTGCTTTATTTTTTATTTTTTAACAAATGAATAAATATTATATTAATAAAATATATTAAATTGAAAAAAATACATCAAAATAAAAACGAATTGGGTAGATGTGTTAAAGAAAACAACGTATTCTTTTATTGCAAATAATAGCAACTTCTTCTTATTTTGCAACAAACTCCCTCCTATTTTATAATCAATAGGAGGAAACACGAGAAGAAATTGTGTCACAGATTAAATTAAATCGTGAGTGTGGGGTTGGGATTCAATTATTTGTAACAAGGTATTAGTGATATCTTCATAATCCGTTAATTGTGCAAATAATTAGAATATTTATTTTTTTCATATTAGTTAAATGCAAATAATGTGATGCTGATGCTAAAATAAAAGAATATTCAAAATAGAAAGAGAAAAAAAAAAGTTTTTATTTTTTATTATTGAGTTTTGATAAAGTGAAATCTTTCTTCTATGTATCTTAGGGTACAAAGAAGAAATAAATAATATATAGGTAGTTTTTGAATCGAAAATGTGAATGTTTGAATATTGTTAAAGAGAATGTATTTTGTTGATGATAAAAATAACTTTTAAAAGTATATTTCTTCTTATCGCTTCAATCATTTATGATTGTAATGAATTTAATCTAGTATTGTGAGCTCATTGAAGAGGACAACACGAATTCAATGTTAAACGACATTATTCAACAAACTCCGTAAGTTTTTAGAAGATTATTAGTCTGTAAAAATGGCATTATGTTTAGCATGCAAAGTGGGATATTTGTCTATTATATCTATTCTTTTTAAAAACTTTTTAATATATTTTATATTTATAAACGAAAATATCTTCTTTTTTTTAAATATCCTATTTTGAATTTATATACGAAAATGTGTTCATGAATTTTGCACTTCTCAAAGTCCAAACTTAATTTTCCAAAGTCTATAAACAAAATTCATTTATAGAAATCATACAATAGTTCTGTCTTTATGAAATGAGATAATATAGAACAATAAAATACTAACACAATGTTCTTATTCATTTTAAGCAAATTAGTTAGAATATCAAACATACTTATTTGAATGTTAATTTAAGTACAAACACTTAACCTCATATTCGCGGTCACATAATCAGTTATTAGCATTCAACATTGATGTCACATAAGACTCATAATCACTTAAAGTTGTATTAGAGATGAACACCTAACTATTTCCAAAATAAAATTAACCAAATTCATAACAATGGTTTGTTGCCTTTTTATCGACAATGAATCATCGGGGTAGCGACTTTATGATTGAAAAGAAAA
>PGTU02004570.1:0-14550 GCA_002896215.2 Cicer echinospermum
TGTATCGGTATTGTAAAGACAAACTTACGATCTACGATGTAAACAATTGCACACACGGTAAGTTTTAGACAAATAAATTATTTAATACTTCTCTAAAAATCAACATTTTGAAGGTCTATTTAAGGAAATAAATTATATCAATAAAAACTTAAATATTAAAACGGTATCAAACAAGGAAAATATCAGAATATTATTCTACTATTTTTATTGATAGAAGATATAATATAAGATAGTGAATGGAAAATTCTTTATGAAGACGTACACGTCAGCGTTTTGGCTGTATTAGAAAATGCTTGTTTTAAATAGAAAATGCTTGTATATGTGGAGGAAATAGTATGAGATGGCAGCAGAGTCTGTTTTAAATATATATATAATAGATATCGTTAAGTGGGATTGAGAATTGGTTTACCTGGTATATTTTTTATTCTTGTAACTTTAAATTATCAAGTTCAAATTAACTTGGAGACAATAGTAGAATGGACTATTGATATCTTTTTCGTTAATAAAAAACACTACAATAAAGCACGTTATTTTGTAAGAAACTTTTGTCTTAGGAAATATAATAATTTTTTTTTTGACAAAAACACATTTTAGAGGAATTTTTCAAGTAATCTAATCTATTCATAAAAATGAAGGTAAATATTTTCCAAGGAACAAATATCCAAGAAAACAGTTTCCGAAAAACAATGTCTTTGCAAAGTACCGGTAAAAATACATTTACTTTTTCTCTCAACTACTCTCTGTTATGTCATTATAATCTGATTGAACTATTGGAAAAAAAATATTACATGTGTATACATAAAGACACAATCACATATCCCACTATATGCTATCATGATCAACAAACTTACGATTTATTTTGATCATTAACAATCCCCAATATGACACAAACAAGTAAAGAATGCTTGTGCTGCTTAGTAGTATCATGTGTACTAAACTTACAATTAATATAATTTTAGATTTTGTTATCAAGTTAACTTTTTTAATTTGATGAATAAAGATAAAATTTGAAACTTCGAAGTTTATAACACTCACATATACTACTACCAACTAACTTCTTGCTATAGAAGTTAACTTAATCTTATTGACCATTTTCCATAAATAATAAATCTGAAAACAATTTGTTTTGTACAATGGACTTTTACAATAGCTCTATATATCAATATAAAATCAGTATTACTGAATTATGGTTATTTATCCTATGAATGTTAGTATCATGGTGATCATCCAGCTCAATAAAACCATTCACAATTCATTTGGATGCTTAAATGAATTACGCATGTACACATTAGTTATTTTATTACTGTATAACTTTTTAATGACAATTATTAACAATATACAATATTTTTAACCCAACACCTAAAAAAAGTTATTATATAAATGTACTAATAATTTTATATCATTATTTTTAACAAAATTCATTATTTATTTTATACGATTTACTATTTAAGACTCATAAAAATCGAAGAGATCGATCGTGCTCCCATAGTCAACAATCTTTATAGACACCCAATATTGTTCCTCCATAGTGAGATTTGTGGAGTCTATTTAGCTTAGTGCTAAATAGGAAAAACATCTGCAATTAACGTAGATAATCTAAATCATTTAAATAGATTAAATTCAAATTTTTATTGAGAAACGTATCACTTATTGTTTGTCATTTTTTTTATCAACGAAATAAAGGCAGCTGTTTTTGATTAAACAGAGCCACGATCGTTAAAATTGATGCCAACAATGGATTCAGTGGCCGATTTTGTATGAGATTGAGGTTGAGATTGTTCAAAACGACAAGGAATTGGTGGTAATGAATTTGAGAGAGAAAGTGTTTGAGCGATTTAGGTGTCAGATTTTTGCTTTTATATTTTTTTAATTACAGAATGAGAGATGCAGATTGCAGATATACAAGTACAAGAGTAAAATTGTAAGGCCCAACATAGGTAGTCAATCTGAGGCAGAAATAGGGGTATAATGAGTAACTCACAGGTGTAGAAATGAAACGTCCAATCAATAATAGCCCAAATTAATATGCAGAAGTAGAAAATAGGGGTGCAAACAGTCGTCTGATCCAAAATTCATTTTCTAGTATTAATAAAAACCCTTAATAAATAAATAATTTATTTTACTTTTTTAGAAACTTTTCTGTAAAATACTCATTTTAACAAAATATTATTTATCCTTAACATAGATAAACTAAAACCCTCATATTCAAAATAATAAATATAATTATTACCTATAACATTTTTCAAAATAATCACATAAAAATAAATCGTCTTTATAGAATAGTTGAAATGATAAAATAAATAAATATAACATCAAAAATTTATTTTACTTACTAAATCAAAATAAATATGTATAAAATCCTCATATGATAGCAACTATATAAAAATAAAGAAAATCAATATTAAAATTACTAATATATCAAGATAATTATTTGTAAAATAAATAATTTAATAACATATATTAAAGTAATTTAAATATATTATGTGCTCACTTAACATCATCAAACATACAGAAAATCACCATTAACTACAAAGGACACGTTACATGTAAGTCGCCTAAAATCTTATTCTTAAATTATTTACACTAAAATCTTATTTATAGAAATATAAATATAATATTTATTATTCATATCACTTACTTAGTCAAATATATACAAAATTAACATATCATAGAAAACACTCATATAAAGAAAAGTTTGTCACAAGATTTATCCACATATATTCTAAAACAGTTTTAACACCAAATTGATTATCCAAAATCCTATTTCATGAAGAAAATATTTATTATAAAATTTGGGGTGTTACAATATAAGTCTTGTGACATTTAGAACCATCGTTAGACACACTCTATTTTATTTGTTCCTATAGTGTTGCAACAATCATCAACCGCTGCTATATACATTTTGAGATAGATTGAACCGTCACAAGCTTATTAACCGACTAACCGTATCTCAGAGTGACCTATGCTAAAAAGATATAATGGTTGTTTTTTGATAACAATATAAAGTATGTTTATATGGATTCACTAATCGATAGAGTAACAAGAGAGCAGTTTGTTTTATTTGATAGTTATTAAACCGTATTGTCGAAGCTTTGAATTCTGTAAACCAAAACAACAATAAAAATGGTATTAAAATATAAATATTCAAAATATTACGAGAAATGATTTGTTTAAACTACAAAATAAATGGCACTAAACATAGAAGTTATTATAATATCTATATAGCTTCACTATCTATTGACGATTCTAGTCTGTAAACCTGGAAGAAATTTAAGTATATATTAACCTCGTATTAATCTGTAGGGATAATGTCAATATAATATAGATGTTATTTTCCTACAAAATTCACCAAAGTTCCATTTTGAGATCAAACTTTTTTCAACTTGCTATTGTTGTCACCCTAGAAATTTGAAGCTTTTATATATTTTTGTTTAGTAACGAATGTTCTGAAAATGTTAAAGTTTAAACGAAAGAATGATTATGTAGTGAGCAGATCATGTATGTGTAGCAAATAATATTCTATTTGATATCATCTAAGAACAATAAATATATTATTCATGATTACAGGTCTTTATGGAAACAACACAATTTATTGATAACACTTGATAGAAATCTAAGGTATGATCATCAAGAGAAAATCCATACATATAGCTTATATAGATGAACTATATTGGTCAGAGCATCAAACTAACTACATCCAACCATTAATGCCCCAAACCAAACCTTTGTAACATTGGAGCAAGCAAACCAATACAACCAGTGAATTCAATGACATAATTGAAGCTAAACTAACTACATCTATTCCCAAATAAATAAACATTATAGTTTTATAGCTTTGCAACTCACTGTACCACCAAATAAGTAATTTTAAAGACTTTATTGTTTTTGCAACTCATATTACCAAAACACACATTTGTATGTTTGAATTTAAAAAGTGGTCAAACAAGAAATTCTTACCAATCACATACACTTCTATTTATACACTTGCATTGCTTATTACTTGGCCTCTTCATGACAACTAAATCATCATACATTCTATGACAAATTCAATACATTTCATCTCCCCTACTGTATTTTAACATTATCTCTGTTCCTAAAAGTAAATTACTATGCCTAAGTGAGGGCATTTTTAATTTATACAATAAACTCGCATTGAGTCAATCCTACCAACTCATCATCTTCTTATAATCAATACGATCTAGAGTCCTAGATGTATGATGATTGTTAGAAATCTCGACTTGCATCATGTCGGTGCGGCCTTCTCATGCATATTTAACACCGATGACGAATATAGTGAATAGTAGAAATTTAACGACAATGCAGAAAGAAGAATTCATTACTATTGTGCTCTGAATACGCCTATATGTGGACAAAACTCCAGTTATATAGGTACAAGTTAATAGAATATGATAATTTTGTACGTTTTCCCTCAATGATAGATCATACTTTAAAGTTTATCAAATTACGTACATCATGCATCACACCATTTATGTCCATGCTATCATTTTATAATTTTTTAGTTTCTCTAAATCTTAACAACCAAATGTTGCACTTAATATTATCCATAAATGTCAGGTTAAAAATGCAAAAATAAATACTAGAATTTCTCAATTGTTGGTCCTATGAGACCTTTATTTGATTACAAAATATTTCCAATATTTTGATATAAGTTCAACGCAACTAGTATAATTCTTATTATATTATAGGATAATCCTTAAATTTGGATTACAATTAGAGATGTCATCACTCAATCGATAACAAATGAACAGGTCGACCACATTATTGTTTTCTTGAACTTAGAGAATAATCTATCATGCTAACATTTGTAGATCTTCAATCACGTCTCTGACGTTTTAGTGTGTCTTTGAATATAAATTGCTAAGTCTAAATCATAAATAAGTATATGTCACAACTTCAACCATGGTGTAAACATATAAATTATATAAATAGTATATTTAAGATAGTGTTTAAATTACATATAACAATTACTGAGTGGCTTATTAAAAAGTATAATACTTTATCAGATCAAGATAGTAAATGACATGAGATGGACTATAGGGTTTATACAATGAATTTGAATTATAGGCTCTTAAATGAGAGTCGCAAACTCGATCCCAAGACTTGATTGAGAGAACAATAAGAGAAGACGAGATGTATCAATTATATTCATCACTAAGTTTCACAGATAGACATTCGAAGCATTTATCATCTCCATTATATTTGTAGATCTAACTTCAGTTAAGTCACGTGAATTTAATCCTTTACTTAAGCATTAGTTACCAAGTAGATTTTGAGTTCTGCCTCTATCTTAACTTCTGCCAGGTAGTTGTTGAGGTTCATTGAGATAGAAAAGTTTATTGATATACCTCTTATGGATCACAAAGTTGTATCCACTATCAGACTCGATTTACATTACTTAATAGTTTGTGTCACATAGTTAAATTAAATTCTAGGACTCTAAATGAATTATTAAACAATATATAATACAGTAGCAATCAAGTGTATCAAACAACATGATTGCTTTACATCAATTTTAATAACTATCTACTGATAGGATTTTTCATTCATTATTTTCTTTTGATGTGTTCTAGCCTTTTACAAACATTTTTCTAAATAGGGTGCCTTTTTCATTTTCTAAATATGGTTCCTTTTTCATTCTCTCAGAGCCACTTTCATATTGCACTTTCATATTCTCTTAGTTGCATTTTTCTAAATACGGTGCCTTTTTTTATTCTCTCAGTTGCACTTGACTACACATTTAAGGAAAATTAACCTTAAAGATATATTCATATCAATCTTCATCATTAATTAAACATATATTTAATTAAGAAGAAATACCTCAGAGAATGTCAATATCAAAGGATGTCATCCACTTCTTCAGTTAGAGGATAAGTGCATCCTTGACGAGTAGAGAATATTGGAATATTGATTTCTTATTAGAGCGTTGACTGTATCAGAGTGTTGTCTAGAAACATTGATAGACAGTTAACAGGGTAAGATGAATAATCAGATGCAGTGTCAAAAAGTGAGTTTGTATTAACAAATTTATCAGAGGCACGTTGAGGACACATTTATTAGAGTCGATCTCTAAAAGATTGTTCATATTCATTGTGAACTTGTTTAGTAGATTATCTTTCTTCATTCATCAGTGGATCTAACTTGTACCAAGGCAATGAATTTATTAGAGCCTTCATTTAGAGCTTCATTCTTTTGATCATTGAGTTAAAGGATCAACGTGGGTTTTTAGTCAAAGGCAGATAATCATTGTATCGTTATTTTCCTTTATCTTTAGAGGATTAATCATTGACATGTATTTCCTTTGTCTTTATCCCTTTGCCTCATACTGTAGATTATTAGATGATTGTTATACTGCTTCTTATTCTTATTTTATGACTTACTCTATTAGTAAATATATTACTTATTTATTAGGTGATAATATTCTTTGTGTTAAAACCACTAAGATTATTATCTCTAATTTAATCAAAATTTATTTGTGTTCTAACTTAACCTGCATACTTAGCAAGTATAGTTAGGCTTTAATTGTTCTTATTTGTTTATTTTGTTATTAATGAAGTTGTGGGATTTTAGAGAAATAGCTTCATGCTAACTTGATTAGAAAAGAATCAATACTAATATATATTTATAGATAAATATAGACTCAATCCTAAATCAGGAACAAATCCTGATAATAATGAGAGACATTCTAAGATATCTTTATGATTATAAGTTGATCCTATAAATAACTTAAGATACTCCAATATAATATAAAATAGGTTTAAATATGTCTTTAATAATTGCAATTATAATTTCTGTTGATTTTGGTTCTCGTAAGTTTTTTTGTTTGGTTCACATCCCTTGAAATATAGTTTCAATTTAAAATAGTCATTCCATCAAACTTTTGTTACAAAAACTCTAACACCGTTAAATATAAATATAATTAAAACATAACTTTTTTTAATCTAAAAATAAACTCCCAATATAATTATATTATAATATGTTTTAACTTAAAATTAATCCTAAATGTTTCATTCTTCCTCTCTTAAAAACCTAAAATTAACAATTTTAAAATGGTTTCTTTTGAAATTTTTAGTTCAAGTTTAGAGCATCATGACTGACAGTTAATTGCAAGATAGCAATTGTATTATATTATAAAAGATAACAACGATATTAAGATAATATCAGTGAGTTTCTTTTGAAATTATTGGTTTAATATATTTTTAGTTTTTACCTTCTATAATAATAATTTCAAGGTGAAATCCACTTTGGAAATTTCTTTGGTTGATCAGATTTTTCCATTTGTTGACCAGATTCTTGGTGAAATTGGAACTATTGAAAATTGAATTGGGATTGTTAATCGGAATTGAGAAATAATCGGATCTGATAATTGATGAATTAGAATTCAATTTGTTGAATTTCAACATTTCTTTCACAACATAGACATTTTTTTAACAGTGAAAGAACTATTCGCCAAAAAATTGTGAAAATATGTTCACTCCACCGCTTATTGAACCAAATTGGTTTCAGACCCCAATTTACCTTGTCCAATTTAAAAAATATCAGTGGCCAAGAATAGTGGCTTTGAGGAACGACTCTTTGCAAAAGAACATAATAAAACCATGCAAAGACACATAAAAAATATAAAAAAATAAGACACAGAATATTTTTTATTAGAATATCTTTTTTTTTTAAAGTAATCAAAATGCCCCACTCCAAAAAAAAAACCCTATATTTTGACTATTCAGGAGGTCGCAACCCCAGAATGCAACTTGTTAAAGAAAGTTTTTATAACATTTAATAGAAGATCGCATTTCTAGGAGGTGACCGTGTATTGTCTTGAAATTTTTTTTCTCATTTTACTAATTAGTTTAATAAATTAAAAATAATTATATTTTTATAAAAAACATACCTATTAATGAAATATAGAAGTGAAGAAATAAATACAGTGACTACATGTGCTTAAACAAATAACCGTTTATTACTTAACAACTCTCTCCTATTATTTTGTTTACAACTTCCTTCTATTTTTTTCTTCTAGATCTAATAAATGATAAAATTAATAAGTAATATTAATATAATAATAATATAATAATAATAATAATAATAATATAACAACAACAATAATAATTAAGAGGTTGAATATATCTGTCAAAACAAACAAGGTAATGTAGATTCAATTTATCAATCATTCACGAATCACTTTTTTGTTTTTGTTTTTTTTTTTTGCGGCTAAATTAATTTGTGATTGGGTAAATTGATTAATTTACAAATTGCTAAAATGTAAGTAGAAATTTGTGATTTTATAAATTGATTAATTGCTAAAATGAGAAATTTTTGTAAATCACATTTACTCAAGGGCTAGATACTTACAATTTGGTAAGCAGCAGTAAGAAGTAAATTGATTAATCACAAATTGTTAAACTTAATTTTTTCATTAAATGTGATTTGATAAATTGTTTAATTTTCTCATTAATTTACAAATTGATTTAGTCGTAAAAAAATTATTTGTGGTTGATTGGTAAATTGAATATGCTTTACCTTATTTATTTTGGCACATGTATTCACTCGCGTTAATTTTGATGTATTTTTTTTCAATTTAATATATTTTGTTTCATGTTATTAATATATAATATATTATATTATTAATTATAACTATATTAATATTATATTATTTATTAGATCCGAAAAAATAGAAGAAAATTATGAATAAAATATAATTAAGTTGCTAATTTATCTGCGAAATAGGAAGTTGTTAAAATAATTTAAATTTATCTACAAAATAGGAGAGAGTTGTTAAAGTAATATAACACATTTGTTTAGATACATCTACTCAATTGTATTTATTTTTCTTCAATTTAATGTATTTTATTAATAGCATTTTATTTTTTAAAATATTATAATTATTTTTTAATTTATTAAATAAACAAATTTTTAATTAGTAAAATAGAGAAAAAAATTTCATATCAGTACATGATCGCATTCTGAAGATGCGACCTTCTATTAAATATTAAAAATAAAAATTTCAGCAAATTGCAACTTATGAAGAAGTCAAAAAAATAAAACATTTTAATATTTCTTTTTAAGTGGATCATTTTAATTACTTTGAAAAAACTATTCTAATAAAAAATCCACACATAAGAAGATAAAAAAGTCATCTGCATATAAAGAATTATAGAAACTCGAGGATTATGGATTCAGTGGGGGCATATATTAGCCTTCCCCTCTAAAACTATAGTAGTATATAGTGTTGTACATATATATGTTATAATATATAATACTCTATCTAATATAAATACATAATATATTACACACTACAAGAAAATTGACACATACACACATTATATAAAGGAATGTTATTACTAATTAATATTATCTATATTTGATTTCTACTATTTCGAGTGCATTTGATCTTGTTAATGAGAACAAATCATTTGATTAATTGTTAAAATAATTGTTATCATTTTCAGATGATTAGTTTTTGACAAATTAAGTTGAGATATGGAAAACAGTTTAAATTACTATAATATTTATCGATAAAAAATAAAACATTAAAATACAATTGAGTTTAGATAAAAAAATAAAAACAATTAGAAACAAATGAAATTGATGAAAAATATCTCGTTATATATGACATAAGTTGAATAGTTTGAAAGAATTTCCATAAACTCAATTAGCTAGTTAGGATATCAACTTGAAATATCCATTTTTTTGTTGTTTTTAATTTGTAATAAACTCTCTAATTACTATTTGAAGAATCCATGATTCACATATAAACTTGAAATATATTAATTTATTTGATTGTAGATTTTATTTTTACTTCAATAATTTTTTCTTTTACTTTGAATGGGTATCTTAAATTGATATTATTAACGTTATGAAATTCAATTAAATGAACCAATTTAATGAGCTACCATTTTCAATTTCTTACTTGTTTGGATTTCCATACTATCGTTACATTCTTATGAATAGCATATTTTCTATGTCTATATAATGTAAATTATATTGGCCTATAGAAACGAAGTACAAGATCAAATTCTACAAAATGTCTTTTCATATCAATCAATCTTATCTTTTCGGTGTTTTATTCATTGCTTTGATTTTGAGTTCAGGTATTGTGAAAGCTAATTAATTTTATGATTTGAAATAAATTTTTGATATACAATTTACTAACTTAATATGCATTTTTTTCTTAGGCATTTGATTCAAATTTGATATTGTTTGTTGTATTAGTGTTCATGTAATCTACATATTAAATCAGTATTGGTAAACAATTCTTTTAGAAAGTTTTATTTTTAGGCCACCATAAGGGTGTTTTGGGAGGGATGGGTGGCGGTGGTGATCAGAGGTGGTGATGATGACAGTAAGTGGTTATAGCATTGTTGTTAATTAACATCTACTTATTGATCACATATTAATTTTAATAAAAAAAAACAATTATAAATTTTTTCTTTTTTAGTAATGCAAATCCATTTTAAATGAATATGTTTTGATTTTGAAATTAACTTTTAAAATTAAAAACAAAAAATTCACAACTACCCCGAATAAGTCCTTAAAAAATAATGCAAGATTTGAAAATCAATAATAATAAGTATTTTAGATGATACATATTAGATGTTTTAGTGCATTAGTCCAAATAAAATTGAATAGAAATTTTTAAAAGTAAAGAAAGGAAAGTCATATGATAAATATTTTATTTTGTTTGGTTTAGGACTTGATACCAGTTTGGTGAATGGAAGTGATGATTTGACTGTTCCTGGAGGAATATGCAAAGAGCCTTGTTATTCACTTTGTGATCAGGACTGCCGTGGTCATGGATATAAAAATGGTGGGAATTGTGTTGATGCACCTTCCAACCCAATATCAAATTGGTGTTGTTGTTATTATTAAGGAGTTTTATTGTATCAATGTAATCCAAATAAATAAAAGACGTTATGAACTTGATTTATTTGTCTAAATCTGGTAATGTAATGGTCTTGATTATTATCAACAATACAGTAGTTCTACGGCAAAAAAATTATACATGTTGTTCATTTGAATTCTTTTAATTTCACTTTATAACTTCCTTTGTTTTATTTTTAATAATTGTTTGAATTCGGGGTATTCTTCATTATGATTTATGGTTAACTGAAACTCATTAACCACGTGAGCCACACTATTTATGGTTAGTGGAGAAATTTGATGAATTGAAATACAATAAATAAATTTATCTTAATGAAAATAAGTAAATAATTAATACTGTATCGGTATTGTAAAGACAAACTTACGATCTACGATGTAAACAATTGCACACACGGTAAGTTTTAGACAAATAAATTATTTAATACTTCTCTAAAAATCAACATTTTGAAGGTCTATTTAAGGAAATAAATTATATCAATAAAAACTTAAATATTAAAACGGTATCAAACAAGGAAAATATCAGAATATTATTCTACTATTTTTATTGATAGAAGATATAATATAAGATAGTGAATGGAAAATTCTTTATGAAGACGTACACGTCAGCGTTTTGGCTGTATTAGAAAATGCTTGTTTTAAATAGAAAATGCTTGTATATGTGGAGGAAATAGTATGAGATGGCAGCAGAGTCTGTTTTAAATATATATATAATAGATATCGTTAAGTGGGATTGAGAATTGGTTTACCTGGTATATTTTTTATTCTTGTAACTTTAAATTATCAAGTTCAAATTAACTTGGAGACAATAGTAGAATGGACTATTGATATCTTTTTCGTTAATAAAAAACACTACAATAAAGCACGTTATTTTGTAAGAAACTTTTGTCTTAGGAAATATAATAATTTTTTTTTTGACAAAAACACATTTTAGAGGAATTTTTCAAGTAATCTAATCTATTCATAAAAATGAAGGTAAATATTTTCCAAGGAACAAATATCCAAGAAAACAGTTTCCGAAAAACAATGTCTTTGCAAAGTACCGGTAAAAATACATTTACTTTTTCTCTCAACTACTCTCTGTTATGTCATTATAATCTGATTGAACTATTGGAAAAAGAAATATTACCATGTGTATACAGTCGAGACACAATCACATATCCCACTATATGCTATCATGATCAACAAACTTACGATTTATTTTGATCATTAACAATCCTCAATATGACACAAACAAGTAAAAGAATGCTTGTGCTGCTTAGTAGCTATCAATGTGTACTAAACTTACAATTTAATATAATTGTTAGATTTTGTTATCAAGTTAACTTGTTTAATCTATGATGAATAAGAATAAAATTTGAAAACTTCGAAGTTTATAACACTCACATATACTACTTACCAACTGAACTTCTTGCTATAGAAGTTAACTTAATCTATTGACGCATTTCCATAAATAATAAATCTGAAAAACAATTTGTGTTTGTACAATGGACTTATTACAATAGCTCTATATATCAATATAAAATCAGTATTACTGAATTTCTGGTTATTTATCCTATGGCATGTTAGTATCATGGTGATCATCCAGCTCAATAAAACATTCACAATTCATTTGGATGCTTAAATGAATTACGCATGTACACATTAGTTATTTTATTACTGTATAACTTTTTTAATGACAATTATTAACAATATACATATTTTTAACGCCCAACACCTAAGAAAAAGTTATTATCATTAAATTGTACTAATAATTTTATATCATTATTTTTAACAAAATTCATTATTTATTTTATACGATTTACTATTTAAGACTCATAAAAATCGAAGAGATCGATCAGTGCTTCCATAGTCAACATCTTTATAGCACCCAATATTGTGTCCTCTATAGTGAGATTCTTGTGGAGTCATTTAGCTTAGTGGCTAAATAGGAAAAACATCTGCATTTAACGCTAGATAATCTAAAATCATTTAAATAGATTAAATTCAAATTTTTATTGAGAAACGTATCACTTATTGTTTGTCATTTTTTTTATCAACGAAATACAAGGCAGCTGTTTTTGATTTAAACCGAGCCACGATCGTTAAAATTAGATGCAAACAATGGATTCAGTGGCCGATTTTGTGTGAGATTAGAGGGTTGAGATTGTTCAAAACGACCAAGGAATTGGTGGTAATGAATTTGAGAGAGAAAGTGTTTGAGCGATTTAAGTGTCAGTTTTTGCTTTTATATTTTTTTTAATTACAGAATGAGAGATGCAGATTGGGCATGATATACAAGTACAAGAGTAAAATTGTAAGGCCCAACATAGGTAGTCAATCTGAGGCAGGAATAAGGGTATAATTGTATAACTTTACATCAAAATATATACATCAAAACATATTACTCATGTGTATAATAATAAAATGAAATTTATAATTAAGTTTATCCAAAGCAACATATTACTCATAAAAATATAAATGATTATAGTTAAATCTTTAAGGATTAAAATAATTATTTTTTTCTTTTAAGACAACAAGTTTTATATCAATATCTTACAACTTTAATTTAATTATATGTATTGGCATGGGGAAAAGCTTAAATAGGCGCTTTTTTTCTTAGCCTGCTAAATTTGCAGAGAAATAGCTATGGGGCAGTAATGATTCAACCCGATAGATATGGAAATTTAGACGACTCAGAAAATTATTTTGAGAGTGTACGAATGACAAATAGGTGTGACAACAAGATGTCTAATGGAAATGTATGAACATATAAGCTATTTACGTGCATATTGATTGATTCCCTTGTCTAAAATTGAAGTGCACTTAAGTCCAACATTCATACTACCCAATAATACTTTTTATCTTTAATTTTACATTAAGTTTGTTCAAGCCAATTGAAATCATGTATATTTATATGTATGAGTTTATATTTGGATGAACTAATAGAGTTCACCACATATATTGAAGGGGTGTCACACACTAATTTAATTAAATAAATAAATTAGAGATTGTCACATCACCGCTTTTAATTTTTTTATCTAATATTACGAACACCAAAAATTTCATAAAATTATTTTTGTAGACATTATAATAAATTATAATTTTAGTTTAAAAGAGATGATGCATGGATACAAAAAGGACACATTCTTTTGTGTCCTTCTCTTTGATTGCACAAAAAAGTGTTTAAAATAGGTTTTAAAATGAATTAATGCACATTAAGGTGAATTATGCACATTTATGAAGATTGCATTTCTAGGAGGTGACCTGTATTGTCCCTGAATGTTTTTTTCTCATTTTACGTAATTGTTTAATAAATTAAATATTTTATATTATTTTAAAAAATACTATTAATGAAATATATTTTAATGAAGGATGATAAATTACAGTTGACTACATGTGCTTAAAAACACATAATAACGTGTTATATACTTTAACAAGCTCTCTCCTTATTATTTGTTTACAACATTCCTCCTAGGTTTTTCTTCTAGATCTAATAAATAAATAAAAATAATAATAATATAAATAATAATAATATAATAATAATAATTATAATAAAATAATAATAACAAAACAATATAATTATGGGTTGAAATATCTTTTGGTTCAAACAAACAAGGTAATGTTGATTCATTTATCAATCATCATGAAATCACTTTTTTGTTTTTTTTTTTTTTT
>PGTU02004577.1:0-31607 GCA_002896215.2 Cicer echinospermum
CATAATTGTATCGCCTATCGCAGGCCAAAGTACCAATTACCGAGGTGCCACCTATCACGGGTCAGCACGATTCACTAAAATGCGTAAATCATAAACGTACCACCAATCACGGGTCAGTACAGTTTAACCGAGGTGTCACCTATCACGGGTCAACACGATTTACTAAAAGAAAAAGCGTGAATCGCTAAACGTAACCGCCTATCACAGACAGTATGTTTACCGAGGTGCCACTATCACGGGTCAACACAATTCACCAAAACGTAAATCGTAACGTACCACCTATCACGGGTTAGTACAGTTTACCAAGTGTCACCTATCACGGGTTAACACAATTTACCAAATGAAATGCATGAGCATACACGGACTCCATCCACAACAATCGTTAAGCAAATGCAGATATTAAAAGATTCCCCATTTTTAATACCATTTAACTTAAACGACTTTCACAACCAACATTAAGTAACCAAGACATTAAGAGATTCCCCATTCTTAACGCCCGGTTAACTTAAATGATTTTTTTTAAAAACAACATTAAATAAATAAGTCATTAAGAGATTCCCATTCTTAATACTAATTTTATCTTAATGATTTTCAAAACAAAACGTTAAGCAACAGACATATCAAGAGATTCCCCATTCTCAATATACTTTTGACTTAAACATCATATTCGTCCTCCTGGGCATATTCTAATCCAATTAGGGTTTTTTTTTCAATTCTTGTGCATCCAATTAGTTTATTTTTTTCATTAGATTAACATTTAGGTCATTTTCATCCTCACTCGCCTTATTCTAGTCAAGTAGGGTTTTTAACCAATCTTGTGCATCAAATGAGTTCATTTGTGTCACTGGATTATCATTTAGGTCATTTGCGTTCTCTGTAGGCGTACTCTTGTCGAATTAGGGTTCTTAACCAATCTTGTGCATCCAATAAGTTCATTTGTGTCATTGGATTTACATTGAAGTTTATTGTCGTCCTCCCTAGACTTATTCTAGTCCAATTAGGATTCTTAATCAATCTTGTGTATCAATAAGTTTATTTTTGTCATTGAATTTACATTTAGGTCATTTTCGTCCTCCCTAGGCTTATTCTAGTCCAATTAGAGGTTTTAACATATCTTGTGCATCCAATAAGTTCATATGTGTCATTGGATTAACATTTAGGTAATTTTTGTCATCTCTAGGCTTATTCTTAGTCCAATAAGGGTTATTAACCAATCTTGTGCATCCAATAAGTTCATTTGTGTCATTGGATTAACATTTAGGTTATTTTCATGCCCTCTTTCCTTATTCTAGTCCAATTAGGTTTTTAACCAATCTTGTTTATCCAATAAGTTCCTTTGGATCTTTGGATTAACATTTAGATCATTTTCGCCCTCGCTAGGCTTATTCTAGTCCAATTAGAGATTTTAACAAATCTTTTGCTTCCAATAAGTTCATTTGTGTCATTGATTAACATTTAGGTCATTTTTTTCTTCCATAAGATTATTCTAGTCCAATTAAGGGTATCTAATGAATCTTGTGCATCTAATAAGTTCATTTGTGTCATTGGATTAACATTTACGACATATTCGTCCTCCCTAGTCTTATTCTAGTCCAATTAGGCTTTTAAATCAATGTTGTGCATCCAATAAGTAAATTTTTGTCATTGGATGAACATTTACAACATTTTCGTCCTCCCTAGTCTTATTCTAGTCCAATTAGGGTTTTTACCCATTCTGGTGCATCCAATAAGTTTATTTTGGTCATTGGATTAATATTTAGGTCATTTTCGTCCACACTCGCCTTATTCTAGTCCAATTAGGGTTTTTAACCAATCTTGTGCATCAAATGAGTTCATTTGTATCATTAGATTAACATTTAGGTCATTTTCTCCCTCCCTAAGCTTATTGTAGTCCAATTAGGGTTTTGAACCAATCTTGTGCATCCAATAGGTGTGTTTGTGTCATTGGATTAACATTTAGGTCATTTTGCGTCCTCCCTAGGTTTATGCTAGTCGAATTAGGGTTTTTAACAATTCTTGTTCATCCAATAAGTTCATTTGTGTCATTTGTATAACAATTAGGTCATTTGCGTCCTCCCTAGGCTTTTAACCAATCTAGTGCATCTAATAAGTTCATTTGTGTCATTGGATTAATATTTACGTCATATTCGTCCTCCCTAGGCATATTCTAATCCAATTAGGGTTTTTTTTCAATTCTGTGCATCCAATTAGTTTATTTTTTTTCATTAGATTAACATTTAGGTCATTTTCGTCCTCACTCGCCTTATTCTAGTCCAAGTAGGGTTTTTAACCAATCTTGTGCATCAAATAAGTTCATTTGTGTCACTGGATTATCATTTAGGTCATTTGCGTTCTCTTTAGGCTTACTCTAGTCGAATTAGGGTTGTTTAACCAATCTTGAGCATCCAATAAGTTCATTTGTGTCTTTGGATTTACATTGAAGTTATTGTCGTCCTCCCTAGACTTATTCTAGTCCAATTAGGATTTTTAATCAATCTTGTGCATCCAATAAGTTTATTTTGTTATTGAATTTACATTTAGGTCATTTTCGTCCTCCCTAGGCTTATTCTAGTCCAACTAGGGTTTTTAACCTAACTTGTGCATCCAATAAGTTCATATGTGTCATTGGATTAACATTTAGGTTATTTTTGTCATCTCTAGGCTTATTCTAGTCTAATAAGGGTTATTAACCAATCTTGTGCATCCAATAAGTTCATTTGTGTCATTGGATTAACATTTAGGTTATTTTTATGCCCCCTGCCTTATTCTAGTCCAATTAGGGTTTTTATCCAATCTTGTTTATCCAATAAGTTCATTTGGATCTTTGGATTAACATTTAGATCATTTTCGCCCTCGCTAGGCTTATTCTAGTCCAATTAGGGTTTTTAACTAATCTTTTGCATCCAATAAGTTCATTTGTGTCATTGGATTAACATTTAGGTCATTTTTGTCCTCCATAAGATTATTCTAGTCCAATTAAGGTATTTAATCAATCTTGTGCATCTAATAAGTTCATTTGTGTCATTGGATTAACATTTACGTCATATTAGTGCTCCCTAGTCTTATTCTTAGTCCAATTAGGGTTTTTTAATCAATCTTGTGCATCCAATAAGTAAATTTTTGTCATTGGATTAACATTTACGTCATTTTCGTCCTCCATAGGCTTATTCTAGTCCAATTAGGGTTTTTACCCATTCTTGTGCATCAATAAGTTTATTTTTGTCATTGGATTAACATTTAGTCATTTTCGTCCACACTCGCCTTATTCTCTAGTCCAATTAGGGTTTTTAACCAATCTTGTGCATCAAATGAGTTCATTTGTGTCATTAGATTAACATTTAGGTCATTTTCGCCCTCCTAAGCTTATTGTAGTCCAATTAGGGTTTTGAACCCATCTTGTGCATCCAATAGGTGTGTTTGTGTCATTGGATTAACATTTAGGTCATTTGCGTCCTCCCTAGGCTTATGCTAGTCGAATTAGGGTTTTTAACAATCTTGTTCATCCAATAAGTTCATTTGTGTCATTTGTATAACAATTAGGTCATTTGCGTCTTCCCTAGGCTTTTAACCAATCTAGTGCATCTAATAAGTTCATTTGTGTGTCATTGGATTAATATTTACGTCATATTCGTCCTCCCTAGGCATATTCTAATCCAATTAGGGTTTTTTTTTCAATTCTTGTGCATCCAATTAGTTTATTTTTTTTCATTAGATTAACATTTAGGTCATTTTCGTCCTCACTCGCCTTATTCTAGTCCAAGTAGGGTTTTTAACCAATCTTGTGCATCAAATGAGTTCATTTGTGTCACTGGATTATCATTTAGGTCATTTGCGTACTCTCTAGGCTTACTCTAGTCGAATTAGGGTTCTTAACCAATCTTGTGCATCCAATAGTTCTGTTTTAGTGTCATTGGATGAACATTTATTGGTCATTTTCATATTCGTCCTCCCTAGTTTATTCTTGTCAATTAGGGTTTTTAACCAATCTTGTGCATCCAATAAGTTTCATTTTGTGTCATTGGATGAACATTTAGGTCATTTTCGTCCTCCCTAGGCTTATTCTTGTCCAATTAGGGTTTTTAACCAATCTTGTGCATTCCAATAGGTTGTTTTTGTCATTGGATTAACATTTAGGTCATTTTCGTCCTCACTAGGCTTATTCTAGTCCAATTAGGGTTTTTAACAATCTTGTGCATCCAATGAGTTATTTGTGTCATTGGATATGAACATTTAGGTCATTTTCGTCCTCCCTAGGCTTATTCTAGTCCAATTTAGGGTTTTTAACCAAATCTTGTGCATCCAATAAGTCATTTGTGTCATTGGATTAACATTTAGGTCATTTTCGTCCTCCCTAGGCTTATTCTTGTCCAATTAGGGTTTTTAACAATCTTGTGCATCCCAATAAGTTCAATTTGTGTCATTGGATGAACATTTAGGTCATTTCTCCTCCCTAGGCTTTATTCTTGTCCTTGTGCAAATAAGTAGTGTCATTGGATTACATTGAAGTCCATTTCCCGTCCCTAGTTTATTCTATCCAATTAGGTTTCATAATTCTTGTGTCATTAAGTTTATTTGTGTCATAGGATTTACATTTAGGTCATTTTCGTCCTCCTAAACTTATTCTTGTCCAATTAGGGTTTTTAACAAAATCTTGTGCATCCCAATAAGTTCATTTGTGTCATTGGATTAACATTTAGGTCATTTTCGTCATCCCTAGGTTTATTCTAGTCCAATTAGGGTTTTTAACCAATCTTGTGCATCCAATAAGTTCATTTGTGTCATTGGATGAACATTTAGGTCATTTTCGTCCTCCGCTAGGATTATTCTTGTCCAATTAGGGTTTTTAACCAATTTGTGCATCCAATAAGTTCAATTTGTGTCATTTGATTAACATTTAGGTCATTTTCGTCCTCCCAGGTTTATTCTAGTCGAATATGGGTTTTTAACCATCTTGTGCGCATCAATAAGTTCTTTGTGTCATTGGATTAACATTTTAGGTCATTTTTCGTCCTCCTAGGTTTATTCTAGTCCAATTAGGGTTTTAAACCAATCTTGTGCATCCAATTGGTGTGTTTGTGTCATTGGATTTAACATTTAGGTCATTTTCGTCCTCCCTAGACTTATTCTTGTCCAATTAGGTTTTCTTAACCATCTTTGTGCATCCAATAAAGTTCATTTTGTGTCATTGGATTAACATTTAGGTCATTTTTCGTCAACCCTAGGCTTATTCTTGTCCAATTAGAGTTTTTAACCAATCTTGTGCATCCAAATAGGTGTGTTTGTGTCATTGCATGAACATTTAAGTCATTTTCGTCCTCCTAGGCTTATTCTTGGTCCAATTAGGATTTTTTAACCATCTTGTGCATCATAAAGTTCATTTGTGTCATTGGATTAACATTTAGGTCATTTTCGTCCTCCCTAGGTTTATTCTAGTCCAATTAGGGTTTTTAACCAATCTTGTGCATCCAATAGGTGTGTTTGTGTCATTGGATGAACATTTAGGTCATTTTCCGTCCTCCTAAACTTATTCTTGTCCAATTAGGGTTTTTAACCAATCTTGTGCATGCAATAAGTTATTTTGTGTCATTGGATGAACATTTAGGTCACTTTCGTCCTCGCCTAGGTTTCGTCCAATTAGGGTTTTTAACCATCTTGTGCATCCAATAAAAGTTCATTTGTTCATTGGATGAACATTTAGTCATTTTAGGTCCTCCCTAGGCTTATTCTTGTCCAATTAGGGTTTTTAACCAATCTTGTGCATCCCATAAGGTATTTGTGTCATTGGAATTAACATTTAGGTCATTTTCGTCCTCTCTAGACTTATTCTTGTCCAATTAGAGTTTTTAACCAATCTTGTGCATCCAATAGTTTTCATTGTGTCATTGGATGAACATTTAGGTCATTTTCGTCCCTCATAAGACTTATTCTTGTCCAATTAGGGTTTTTAACCAATCTTGTGCATGCAATAAGTTCATTTGTGTCATTGGATGAACATTTAGGTCATTTTCGTCCTCCCTAGGTTTATTCTTGTCAAATTAGGTTTTTAAACAATCTTGTGCATCCAATAAGGTGTGTTTGTGTCATTGGATGAACATTTAGGTCATTTTCGTCCTCCCTAGGGTTATTCTTGTCCAATTAGGGTTTTTAACCAATCTTGTGCATGCAATAGGTGTCATTTGTGTCATTGGATTAACATTTAGGTCATTTTCGTCCTTCCCTTAGGCTTATTCTTGTCCAATTAGGGTTTTTAACCAATCTTGTGCATCCAATATGTTCATTTGTGTCATTGGATTAACATTTAGTCATTTTCGTCCTCCCTAGCTTATATTCTTGTCCAATTAGGGTTTTTTAACCAATCTTGTGCATCCAATAGGTGTGTTGTGTCATTGGATGAACATTTAGGTCATTTTCGTCCTCCCTAGGCTTTATTCTTGTCCAATTAGGGTTTTTAACCAATCTTGTGCATCCAATAGGTTCATTTGTGTCATTGGATGAACATTTAGGTCATTTTCGTCCTCCCTAGGCTTATTCTTGTCCAATTAGGGTTTTTAACCAATCTTGTGCATCCAATAAGTTCATTTGTGTCATTGGATGAACATTTAGGTCATTTTCGTCCTCCTAGACTTATTCTTGTCCAATTAGGGTTTTTAACCAATCTTGTGCATGCAATAAGTTCATTTGTGTCATTGGATGAACATTTAGGTCATTTTCGTCCCTTCCTAGGCTTATTCTTGTCCAATTAGGGTTTTTAACCAATCTTGTGCATCCAATAGGAGTTCATTTGTGTCATTGGATGAACATTTAGGTCATTTTCGTCCTCCCTAGGCTTATTCTTGTCCAATTAGGGTTTTTAACCAATCTTGTGCATCCAATAAGTTCATTTGTGTCATTGGATGAACATTTAGGTCATTTTCGTCCTCCCTAGGCTTAATTCTTGTCCAATTAGGGTTTTTAACCAATCTTGTGCATCCAATAAGTTCATTTGTGTCATTGGATTAACATTTAGGTCATTTTCGTCCTCCCTAGGCTTATTCTTGTCCAATTAGGGTTTTTAACCAATCTTGTGCATGTTCATTTGTGTCATTGGATAACATTTAGGTCATTTTCGTCATCCCTAGGCTTGTGTTGTCCATTTAGGGTTTTTAACCAATCTTGGCATCCAACATTTATTGGATGAACATTTAGGTCATTTTCGTCCTCCCTAGGCTTATTCTTGTCCAATTAGGGTTTTTAACCAATCTTGTGCATCCAATAATGTTCATTTGTGTCATTGGATGAACATTTAGGTCATTTTCGTCCTCCCTAGGTTTATTCTTGTCCAATTAGGGTTTTTAACCAATCTTGTGCATCAATAAGGTGTGTTTGTGTCATTGGATGAACATTTAGGTCATTTTCGTCCTCCCTAGCCTTATTCTTGTCCAATTAGGGTTTTTAACCAATCTTGTGCATCCAATAAGTTCATTTGTGTCATTGGATTAACATTTAGGTCATTTTCGTCCTCCCTAGGCTTATTCTTAAGACTCCAATTAAGGGTTTTTAACCAATCTTGTGCATCCAATAGGTTCATTTGTGTCATTGGATGAACATTTAGGTCATTTTCGTCCTCCCTAGGCTTATTCTTGTCCAATTAGGGTTTTTAACCAATCTTGTGCATCCAATAAGTTCATTTGTGTCATTGGATTAACATTTAGGTCATTTTCGTCCTCCCTAGGCTTATTCTTGTCCAATTAGGGTTTTTAACCAATCTTGTGCATCCAATAGGTTCATTTGTGTCATTGGATGAACATTTAGGTCATTTTCGTCCTCCCTAGGCTTATTCTTGTCCAATTAGGGTTTTTAAACCAATCTTGTGCATCCAATAAGTTGTTTGTGTCATTGGATGAACATTTAGGTCATTTTCGTCCTCCCTAGACTTATTCTTGTCCAATTAGGGTTTTTAAACAAATCTTGTGCATCAATAAGTTCATTTGTGTCATTGTGAACATTTAGGTCATTTTCGTCCTCCTAGGTTTTGGAATAAGGAAACCAATCTTGTGCATTTAAGTTCATTTGTGTCATTGGATTAACATTTAGTCATTTTCGTCTCCCTAGGCTTATTCTTGTCCAATTAGGGTTTTAACCAATCTTGTGCATGCAATAAGTTCATTTGTGTCATTGGATTAACATTTAGGTCATTTTTCGTCCTCCCTAGGTTTATTCTTGTCCAATTAGGGTTTTTAACCAATCTTGTGCATCCAATAATTGTGTTTGTGTCATTGGATGAACATTTAGGTCATTTTCGTCCTCCCTAGACTTATTCTTGTCCAATTAGGGTTTTTAACCAATCTTGTGCATCCAATAAGTTCATTTGTGTCATTGGATGAACATTTAGGTCATTTTCGTCTCCCTAGGTTTTATTCTTGTCCAATTAGGGTTTTAACCAATCTTGTGCATCTAATAGGTGTGTTTGTGTCATTTGGATTAACATTTAGGTCATTTTCGTCCTCCCTAGACTTATTCTTGTCCAATTAGGTTTTTAACCAATCTTGTGCATGCAATAATTCATTTGTGTCATTGATGAACATTTAGGTCATTTTTGTCCTCCCTAGGGTTATTCTTGTCCAATTAGGGTTTTTACCAATCTTGTGCATGCAATAGGTTCATTTGTGTGCTTGGATGAACATTTAGGTCATTTTCGTCCTCCTAGACTTATTCTTGTCCAATTAGGGTTTTTAACCAATCTTGTGCATCCAATAAGTTCATTTGTGTCATTGGATGAACATTTAGGTCATTTTCGTCCTTCCTAGGCTTATTCTTGTCCAATTAGGGTTTTTAACCAAATCTTGTGCATCCAATAGGTGTGTTTGTGTCATTGGATGAACATTTAGGTCATTTTCGTCCTCCCCTAGACTTATTCTTGTCCAATTAGGGTTTTTAACCAATCTTGTGCATCCAATAAGTTCATTTGTGTCATTGGATTAACATTTAGGTCATTTCGTCAACCCTAGGCTTATTCTTGTCCAATTAGGGTTTTTAACCAATCTTGTGCATCCAATAGGTTGTTTGTGTCATTGGATGAACATTTAGGTCATTTTCGTCCTCCCTAGACTTATTCTTGTCCAATTAGGGTTTTTAACCAATCTTGTGCATCCAATAAGTTCATTTGTGTCATTGGATGAACATTTTAGTCATTTTCGTCCTCCCTAGGCTTATTCTTGTCCAATTAGGGCTTTTAACAATCTTGTGCATGCAATAAGTTCATTTGTGTTCATTGGATTAACATTTTGGTCATTTTCGTCCTCCTAGACTTATTCTTGTCCAATTAGGGTTTTTAACCAATCTTGTGCATCCAATATGTTCATTTGTGTCATTGGATTAACATTTAGTCATTTTCGTCCTCCCTAGGTTTATTCTTGTCCAATTAGGGTTTTTAACCAATCTTGTGCATCCAATAAGTGTGTTTGTGTCATTGGATGAACATTTAGGTCATTTTCGTCCTCCCTAGGTTATTCTTGTCCAATTAGGGTTTTTTTAACCAATCTTGTGCATTGCAATAAGTTTCATTTGTTTCATTGGATTAACATTTAGGTTCATTTTCGTCAAACCGTAGGTTTATTCCAGTCCAATTAGGGTTTTTAACCAATCTTGTGCATCCAAATAGGTGTGTTTGTGTCATTGATGAACATTTAGGTCATTTTCGTCCTCCCTAGGTTTATTCTTGTCCAATTAGGGTTTTTAACCAATCTTGTGCATCCAATAGGTTGTTTGTGTCATTGGATGAACATTTAGGTCATTTTCGTCCTCCCTAGGCTTATTCTTGTCCAATTAGGGTTTTTAACCAATCTTGTGCATCCAATAAGTTCATTCATTTGTGTCATTGGATTAACATTTAGGTCATTTTTGTCCTCCCTAGGTTATTCTTGTCCAATTAGGGTTTTAACCAATCTTGTGCATCCAATATGTGTGTTTGTGTCATTGGATTAACATTTAGGTCATTTTCGTCCTCCTAGACTTATTCTTGTCCAATTAGGGTTTTTAACCAATCTTGTGCATGCAATAAGTTCATTTGTGTCATTGGATGAACATTTAGGTCATTTTCGTCCATCCTAGGTTATTCTTGTCCAATTAGGGTTTTTAACCAATCTTGTGCATCCAATAAGTTCATTTGTGTCATTGGATGAACATTTTAGGTCATTTTCGTCCTCCTAGGCTTATTCTTGTCCAATTAGGGTACTTTTAACCAATCTTGTGCATCCAATAAGTTCATTTGTGTCATTGGATGAACATTTAGGTCATTTTCGTCCTCCCTAGGCTTATTCTTGTCCAATTAGGGTTTTTAACCAATCTTGTGCATCCAATAAAGTTCATTTGTGTCATTGGATTAACATTTAGGTCATTTTCGTCCTCCCTAGGCTTATTCTTGTCCAATTAGGGTTTTTTAACCAATCTTGTGCATCCAATAAGTTCATTTGTGTCATTGGATGAACATTTAGGTCATTTTCGTCCTCCCTAGGTTTATTCTTGTCCAATTAGGGTTTTTAACCAATCTTGTGCATCCAATAAGTTCATTTGTGTCATTGGATTAACATTTAGGTCATTTTCGTCCTCCCTAGGCTTATTCTTGTCCAATTAGGGTTTTTAACCAATCTTGTGCATGCAATAAGTTTCATTTGTGTCATTTGGATGAACATTTAGGTCATTTTCGTCCTCCCTAGGCTTATTCTTGTCCAATTAGGGTTTTTTAACCAATCTTGTGCATCCAATATGTTCATTTGTGTCATTGGATGAACATTTAGGTCATTTTCGTCCTCCCTAGCTTATTCTTGTCCAATTAGGGTTTTTAACCAATCTTGTGCATCCAATAGTTCATTTGTGTCATTGGATGAACATTTAGGTCATTTTCGTCCTCCCTAGGCTTATTCTTGTCCAATTAGGGTTTTTAACCAATCTTGTGCATCCAATAAGTTCATTTGTGTCATTGGATGAACATTTAGGTCATTTTTCGTCCTCCCTAGGCTTATTCTTGTCCAATTAGGGTTTTTAACCAATCTTGTGCATCCAATAGTTGTGTTTGTGTCATTGGATTAACATTTAGGTCATTTTCGTCCTCCCTAGGCTTATTCTTGTCCAATTAGGGTTTTTAACCAATCTTGTGCATGCAATAAGTTCATTTGTGTCATTGGATGAACATTTAGGTCATTTTCGTCCTCCCCTAGGTTATTCTTGTCCAATTAGGGTTTTTAACCAATCTTGTGCATCCAATAAGTGTGTTTGTGTCATTGGATGAACATTTAGGTCATTTTCGTCCTCCCTAGACTTATTCTTGTCCAATTAGGGTTTTTAACCAATCTTGTGCATCCAATAAGTTCATTTTGTGTCATTGGATTAACATTTAGGTCATTTTCGTCCTCCCTAGACTTATTCTTGTCCAATTAGGGTTTTTAACCAATCTTGTGCATCCAATAGGTGTTCATTTGTGTCATTGGATGAACATTTAGGTCATTTTCGTCCTCCCTAGGCTTTATTCTTGTCCAATTAGGGTTTTTAACCCAATCTTGTGCATCCAATAAGTTCATTTGTGTCATTGGATTAACATTTAGGTCATTTTCGTCCTCCCTAGGTTATTCTTGTCCAATTAGGGTTTTTAACCAATCTTGTGCATCCAATAAGTTCATTTGTGTCATTGGATTAACATTTAGGTCATTTTTCGTCCTCCCTAGGCTTATTCTTGTCCAATTAGGTTTTTTAACCAATCTTGTGCATCCAATAAGTTCATTTGTGTCATTGGATGAACATTTAGGTCATTTTCGTCCTCCCTAGGTTTATTCTTGTCCAATTAGGGTTTTTAACCAATCTTGTGCATCCAATAAGTTCATTTGTGTCATTGGATGAACATTTAGGTCATTTTCGTCCTCCCTAGGCTTATTCTTGTCCAATTAGGGTTTTTTAACCAATCTTGTGCATCCAATAAGTGATCATTTGTGTCATTGGATGACATTTAGGTCATTTTCGTCCTCCCTAGACTTATTCTTGTCCAATTAGGGTTTTTAACCAATCTTGTGCATCCAATATGTTCATTTGTGTCATTGGATTAACATTTAGGTCATTTTCGTCCTCCCTAGTTTATTCTTGTCCAATTAGGGTTTTTAACCAATCTTGTGCATCCAATAAGTTCATTTTCTGTCATTGGATTAACATTTAGGTCATTTTCGTCAACCCTAGGTTTATTCTTGTCCAATTAGGGTTTTTAACCAATCTTGTGCATCGTCAATAGTTCATTTGTGTCATTGGATGAACATTTAGGTCATTTTCGTCCTCCCTAGGTTATTCTAGTCCAATTAGGGTTTTTAACCAATCTTGTGCATGCAATAAGTTCATTTGTGTCATTGGATGAACATTTAGGTCATTTTCGTCCTCCCTAGGCTTATTCTTGTCCAATTAGGGTTTTTAACCAATCTTGTGCATCCAATAAGTTCATTTGTGTCATTGGATTAACATTTAGGTCATTTTCGTCCTCCCTAGACTTATTCTTGTCCAATTAGGGTTTTTAACCAATCTTGTGCATCCAATAGGTTGTTTTGTGTCATTGGATGAACATTTAGGTCATTTTCGTCCTCCCTAGGCTTATTCTTGTCCAATTAGGGTTTTTTACCAATCTTGTGCATCCAATATGTTCATTTGTGTCATTGGATGAACATTTAGGTCATTTTCGTCCTCCCTAGGCTTATTCTTGTCCAATTAGGGTTTTTAACCAATCTTGTGCATCCAATATGTGTCATTTGTGTCATTGGATGAACATTTTGGTCATTTCGTCCTCCCTAGGCTTATTCTTGTCCAATTTAGGGTTTTTAACCAATCTTGTGCATCCAATAAGTTCATTTGTGTCATTGGATTAACATTTAGGTCATTTTCGTCCTCCCTAGGCTTATTCTTGTCCAATTAGGGTATTTTAACCAATCTTGTGCATCCAATAAGTTCATTTGTGTCATTGGATTAACATTTAGGTCATTTTCGTCCTCCCTAGGCTTATTCTTGTCCAATTAGGGTTTTTAACCAATCTTGTGCATCCAATAAGTTCATTTGTGTCATTGGATGAACATTTTAGGTCATTTTCGTCCTCCCTAGACTTATTCTTGTCCAATTAGGGTTTTTAACCAATCTTGTGCATCCAATAAGTTCATTGTGTGTCATTGGATGAACATTTAGGTCATTTTCGTCCTCCCTAGGCTTATTCTTGTCCAATTAGGGTTTTTAACCAATCTTGTGCATCCAATAAGTTAATTTGTGTCATTGGATGAACATTTAGGTCATTTTCGTCCTCCCTAGGCTTATTCTTGTCCAATTAGGGTTTTTAACCAATCTTGTGCATGCAATAAGTTCATTTGTGTCATTGGATGAACATTTAGGTCATTTTTCGTCCTCCCTAGGCTTATTCTTGTCCAATTAGGGTTTTTAACCAATCTTGTGCATCCAATAAGTTCATTTGTGTCATTGGATGAACATTAAGGTCATTTTCGTCCTCCCTAGACTTATTCTTGTCCCAATTAGGGTTTTTAACAATCTTGTGCATGCAATAAGGTCATTTGTGTCATTGGATGTACATTAGGTCATTTTCGTCCTCCCTAGACTTATTCTTGTCCAATTAGGGTTTTTAACCAATCTTGTGCATCCAATAAGTTCATTTGTGTCATTGGATGAACATTTAGGTCATTTTTCGTCATCCCTAGGCTTATTCTGTCCAATTAGGGTTTTTAACCATCTTGTGCATCCAATATGTTCATTTGTGTCATTGGATGAACATTTAGGTCATTTTCGTCCTCCCTAGGACTTATTCTTGTCCAATTAGGGTTTTTAACCATCTTGTGCATGCAATAAGTTCATTTGTGTCATTGGATTGAACATTTAGGTCATTTTCGTCCTCCCTAGGTTTATTCTTGTCCAATTAGGGTTTTTAACCAATCTTGTGCATCCAATAGGTTCATTGTGTCATTGGATTAACATTTAGGTCATTTTCGTCCTCCCTAGGTTTATTCTTGTCCAATTAGTGGTTTTTAACCAATCTTGTGCATCCAATAAGTTCATTTGTGTCATTGGATGAACATTTAGGTCATTTTCGTCCTCCCTAGGTTATTCTTGTCCAATTAGGGTTTTTAACCAATCTTGTGCATCCAATAAGTTCATTTGTGTCATTGGATGAACATTTAGGTCATTTCGTCCTCCCTAGGCTTATTCTTGTCCAATTAGGGTTTTTAACCAATCTTGTGCATCCAATAGGTTCATTTGTGTCATTGGATTAACATTTAGGTCATTTTCGTCCTCCCTAGGTTTATTCTTGTCCAATTAGGGTTTTTAACCAATCTTGTGCATCCAATAAGTGTGTTTGTGTCATTGGATGAACATTTAGGTCATTTTTCGTCCTCCCTAGGCTTATTCTTGTCAATTAGGGTTTTAACCAATCTTGTGCATCCAATAAGTTCATTTGTGTCATTGGATTAACATTTAGGTCATTTTCGTCCTCCCTAGGCTTATTCTTGTCCAATTAGGGTTTTTAACCAATCTTGTGCATCCAATAAGTTCATTTGTGTCATTGGATGAACATTTAGGTCATTTTCGTCCTCCCTAGGTTATTCTTTGTCCAATTAGGGTTTTAAACCAATCTTGTGCATCCAATAAGTTCATTTGTGTCATTGGATGAACATTTAGGTCATTTTCGTCCTCCCTAGGCTTATTCTTGTCCAATTAGGTTTTTAACCAATCTTTGTGCATCCAATAAGTTCATTTTGTGTCATTGGATTAACATTTAGGTCATTTTCGTCCTCCCTAGGTTTATTCTAGTCCAATTAGGGTTTTTAACCAATCTTGTGCATCCAATAAGTTCATTTGTGTCATTGGATTAACATTTAGGTCATTTTCGTCCTCCCTAGGCTTATTCTTGTCCAATTAGGGTTTTTTAACCAATCTTGTGCATCCAATAAGTTCATTTGTGTCATTGGATTAACATTTAGGTCATTTTCGTCCTCCCTAGGCTTATTCTTGTCCAATTAGGGTTTTTTAACCAATCTTGTGCATCCAATAAGTTCATTTGTGTCATTGGATTAACATTTAGGTCATTTTCGTCCTCCCTAGGTTTATTCTTGTCCAATTTAGGGTTTTTAACCAATCTTGTGCATCCAATAAGTTCATTTGTGTCATTGGATGAACATTTAGGTCATTTTTCGTCCTCCCTAGGTTTATTCTTGTCCAATTAGGGTTTTTAACCAATCTTGTGCATCCAATAAGTTCATTTGTGTCATTGGATGAACATTTAGGTCATTTTCGTCCTCCCTAGGTAACTATTCTAGTCCAATTAGGGTTTTTTAACCAATCTTGTGCATCCAATAAGTTCATTTGTGTCATTGGATGAACATTTAGGTCATTTTCGTCCTCCCTAGGCTTATTCTTGTCCAATTAGGGGTTTTAACCAATCTTGTGCATCCAATAAGTTCATTTGTGTCATTGGATTAACATTTAGGTCATTTTCGTCCTCCCTAGGTTTATTTTCTAGTCCAATTAGGGTTTTTAACCAATCTTGTGCATCCAATAAGTCCATTTGTTCATCATTGTGCTCATTGGAATTGTGCAACATTTAGGTCATTTTCATTGTAATCGTCCTCCCTAGACTTATTCTTGTCCAATTAAGGTTTTTAACCAATCTTGTGCATGCAATAAGGTCATTTGTGTCATTGGATGAACATTTAGGTCATTTTCGTCCTCCCTAGGTTTATTCTAGTCCAATTAGGGTTTTTAACCAATCTTGTGCATCCAATATGTCATTTGTGTCATTGGATGAACATTTAGGTCATTTTCGTCCTCCCTAGGCTTATTCTTGTCCAATTAGGGTTTTAACCAATCTTGTGCATCCAATAAGTTCATGTTGTGTGTCATTGGATGAACATTTAGGTCATTTTCGTCCTCCCTAGGTTTATTCTTGTCCAATTAGGGTTTTTACCAATCTTGTGCATGCCATAAGTTCATTTGTGTCATTGGATTAACATTTAGGTCATTTTCGTCCTCCCTAGGCTTATTCTTGTCCAATTAGGGTTTTAACCAATCTTGTGCATCCAATAAGTGTTTGTGTCATGGATTGACATGTCATTGGATTAACATTTAGGTCATTTTATTCGTCCTCCAATTAGGTCATATTCGTCCTCCTTGACTTATTCCGATTAGGGTTTTTAACCAATCTTGTGCATCCAATAGGTTCATTTGTGTCATTGGATAACATTAGGTCATTTTCGTCCTCCCTAGGCTTATTTCTTGTCCAATTAGGGTTTTTAACCAATCTTGTGCATCCAATATGTTCATTTGTGTCATTGGATGAACATTTAGGTCATTTTCGTCCTCCCTAGACTTATTTCTTGTCCAATTAGGGTTTTTAACCAATCTTGTGCATGCAATAAGTTCATTTGTGTCATTGGATTAACATTTAGGTCATTTTCGTCCTCCCTAGGCTTATTCTTGTCCAATTAGGGTTTTTAACCAATCTTGTGCATCCAATAAGTTCATTTGTGTCATTGGATGAACATTTAGGTCATTTTCGTCCTCCCTAGAGGCTTATTCTTGTCCAATTAGGGTTTTTAACCAATCTTGTGCATCAATAAGTTTCATTTGTGTCATTGGATTAACATTTAGGTCATTTGTCGTCATATAATTTCGTCCTCCCTAGCTTATTCTTGTCCAATTAGGGTTTTTAACCAATCTTGTGCATCCAATAGTTCATTTGTGTCATTGGATGAACATTTAGTGTCGTCTCGACTTATTCTTGTCCAATAAGAGGTTTTAACCATCTTCCGATAGGTTACTCCATTATTCATTGTCCAATTAGGGTTTTAGGGTTTTAACCATCTTGTGCATCAATAGTTCATTTGTGTCATTGGATTAACATTTAGGTCATTTTCGTCCTCCCTAGGCTTATTCTTGTCCAATTAGGGTTTTTAACCATCTTTGTGCATCCAATAAGTTCATTTTGTGTCATTGGATGAAACATTTAGGTCATTTTCGTCCTCCCTAGGTTATTCTTGTCCAATTAGGGTTTTTAACCAATCTTGTGCATCCAATAAGTTCATTTGTGTCATTGGATTAACATTTAGGTCATTTTCGTCCTCCCTAGGCTTATTCTTGTCCAATTAGGGTTTTTAACCAATCTTGTGCATCCAATATTCTTCATTTGTGTCATTGATGAACATTAGGTCATTTTCGTCCTCCCTAGGCTTATTCTTGTCCAATTAGGGTTTTTAACCAATCTTGTGCATCCAATAGGTTCATTTGTGTCATTGGATGAACATTTAGGTCATTTTCGTCCTCCCTAGAGGTTATTCTTGTCCAATTAGGGTTTTTAACCAATCTTGTGCATCCAATAAGTTCATTTGTGTCATTGGATGAACATTTAGGTCATTTTCGTCCTCCCTAGGTTTATTCTTGTCCAATTAGGGTTTTTAACCAATCTTGTGCATCCAATAGGTGTGTTTTGTGTCATTGGATGAAACATTTAGGTCATTTTCGTCCTCCCTAGCTTATTCTTGTCCAATTAGGGTTTTTAACCAATCTTGTGCATCCAATAGGTTCATTTGTGTCATTGGATTAACATTTAGGTCATTTCGTCCTCCCTAGGTTTATTCTGTCCATTCCAATGAACATTTTAATTTTCGTACCTAACCAATCTTGTGCATGCTTGTGCAAATAAGTTCATTTGTGTCATTGGATGAACATTTAGGTCATTTTCGTCCTCCCTAGGCTTATTCTTGTCCAATTAGGGTTTTTAACCAATCTTGTGCATCCAATAAGTTCATTTGTGTCATTGGATTAACATTTAGGTCATTTTCGTCCTCCCTAGGCTTATTCTTGTCCAATTAGGGTTTTTAACCAATCTTGTGCATCCAATAAGTTCATTTGTGTCATTGGATGAACATTTAGGTCATTTTCGTCCTCCCTAGGTTTATTCTTGTCCAATTAGGGTTTTTAACCAATCTTGTGCATCCAATAAGTTCATTTGTGTCATTGGATTAACATTTAGGTCATTTTCGTCCTCCTAGGCTTATTCTTGTCCAATTAGGGTTTTTAACCAATCTTGTGCATCCAATAAGTTCATTTGTGTCATTGGATTAACATTTAGGTCATTTTCGTCCTCCCTAGGTTTATTCTTGTCCAATTAGGGTTTTTAACCAATCTTGTGCATCCAATAGGTTGTGTTTGTTCATTGGATGAACATTTAGGTCATTTTCGTCCTCCCTAGGCTTATTCTTGTCCAATTAGGGTTTTTAACCAATCTTGTGCATCCAATAAGTTCATTTGTGTCATTGGATTAACATTTAGGTCATTTTCGTCCTCCCTAGGTTATTCTTGTCCAATTAGGGTTTTTAACCAATCTTGTGCATCCAATAAGTGTGTTTGTGTCATTGGATGAACATTTAGGTCATTTTCGTCCTCCCTAGGCTTATTCTTGTCCAATTAGGGTTTTTAACCAATCTTGTGCATCCAATAAGTTCATTTGTGTCATTGGATGAACATTTAGGTCATTTTCGTCCTCCCTAGCCTTATTCTTGTCCAATTAGGGTTTTTTAACCAATCTTGTGCATCCAATAAGTTTCATTTTGTGTCATTGGATGAACATTTAGGTCATTTTCGTCCTCCCTAGGCTTATTCTTGTCCAATTAGGGTTTTTAACCAATCTTGTGCATGCAATAAGTTCATTTGTGTCATTGGATGAACATTTAGGTCATTTTCGTCCTCCCTAGGCTTATTCTTGTCCAATTAGGGTTTTTAACCAATCTTGTGCATCAAATAAGTTCATTTGTGTCATTGGATGAACATTTAGGTCATTTTCGTCCTCCCTAGGCTTATTCTTGTCCAATTAGGGTTTTTAACCAATCTTGTGCATCCAATAAGTTCATTTGTGTCATTGGATGAACATTTAGGTCATTTTCGTCCTCCCTAGGCTTATTCTTGTCCAATTAGGGTTTTTAACCAATCTTGTGCATCCAATAGGTGTGTTTTGTGTCATTGGATGAACATTTAGGTCATTTTCGTCCTCCCTAGACTTATTCTTGTCCAATTAGGGTTTTTAACCAATCTTGTGCATCCAATAAGTTCATTTGTGTCATTGGATGAACATTTAGGTCATTTTCGTCCTCCCTAGGTTTATTCTTGTCCAATTAGGGTTTTTAACCAATCTTGTGCATCCAATAAGTTCATTTGTGTCATTGGATGAACATTTAGGTCATTTTCGTCCTCCCTAGGCTTATTCTTGTCCAATTAGGGTTTTTAACCAATCTTGTGCATCCAATAAGTTCATTTGTGTCATTGGATGAACATTTAGGTCATTTTCGTCCTCCCTAGGCTTATTCTTGTCCAATTAGGGTTTTTAACCAATCTTGTGCATCCAATAAGTTCATTTGTGTCATTGGATGAACATTTAGGTCATTTTCGTCCTCCCTAGGTTTATTCTTGTCCAATTAGGGTTTTTAACCAATCTTGTGCATCCAATAAGTTCATTTGTGTCATTGGATTAACATTTAGGTCATTTTCGTCCTCCCTAGGCTTATTCTTGTCCAATTAGGGTTTTTAACCAATCTTGTGCATCCAATAAGTGTGTTTGTGTCATTGGATGAACATTTAGGTCATTTTCGTCCTCCCTAGGCTTATTCTTGTCCAATTAGGGTTTTTAACCAATCTTGTGCATCCAATAAGTTCATTTGTGTCATTGGATTAACATTTAGGTCATTTTCGTCCTCCCTAGGTTTATTCTTGTCCAATTAGGGTTTTTAACCAATCTTGTGCATCCAATAAGTTCATTTGTGTCATTGGATGAACATTTAGGTCATTTTCGTCCTCCCTAGGTTTATTCTTGTCCAATTAGGGTTTTTAACCAATCTTGTGCATGCAATAAGTTCATTTGTGTCATTGGATTAACATTTAGGTCATTTTCGTCCTCCCTAGGCTTATTCTTGTCCAATTAGGGTTTTTAACCAATCTTGTGCATCCAATAAGTTCATTTGTGTCATTGGATGAACATTTAGGTCATTTTCGTCCTCCTAGGCTTATTCTTGTCCAATTAGGGTTTTTAACCAATCTTGTGCATCCAATAAGTTCATTTGTGTCATTGGATGAACATTTAGGTCATTTTTCGTCCTCCCTAGGTTTATTCTTGTCCAATTAGGGTTTTTAACAAATCTTGTGCATCCAATAAGTTCATTTTGTGTCATTGGATGAACATTTTAGGTCATTTTCGTCCTCCCTAGGTTATTCTTGTCCAATTAGGGTTTTTAACCAATCTTGTGCATCCAATAAGTGTGTTTGTGTCATTGGATGAACATTTAGGTCATTTTCGTCCTCCCTAGGCTTATTCTTGTCCAATTAGGGTTTTTAACCAATCTTGTGCATCCAATAGTTTCATTTGTGTCATTGGATTAACATTTAGGTCATTTTCGTCCTCCCTAGGTTTATTCTTGTCCAATTAGGGTTTTTAACCAATCTTGTGCATCCAATAAGTTCATTTGTGTCATTGGATGAACATTTAGGTCATTTTCGTCCTCCCTAGGTTTATTCTTGTCCAATTAGGTTTTTTAACCAATCTTGTGCATCCAATAAGTTCATTTGTGTCATTGGATGAACATTTAGGTCATTTTCGTCCTCCCTAGACTTATTCTTGTCCAATTAGGGTTTTTTAACCAATCTTGTGCATCCAATAAGTTCATTTGTGTCATTGGATTAACATTTAGGTCATTTTCGTCCTCCCTAGGTTTATTCTTGTCCAATTAGGGTTTTTAACCAATCTTGTGCATCCAATAAGTGTGTTTGTGTCATTGGATGAACATTTAGGTCATTTTCGTCCTCCCTAGGCTTTATTCTTGTCCAATTAGGGTTTTTAACCAATCTTGTGCATCAAATAGGTTCATTGTGTCATTGGATTCATTTAGGATGAACATTTAGGTCATTTTCGTGCATCCTCCCTAGTCACTTATTCTATTCTTGTCAATTAGGGTTTTTAACCAATCTTGTGCATGCCAATAAGTTCATTTGTGTCATTGGATTAACATTTAGGTCATTTTCGTCCTCCCTAGGCTTATTCTTGTCCAATTAGGGTTTTTAACCAATCTTGTGCATCCAATAAGTTCATTTGTGTCATTGGATGAACATTTAGGTCATTTTCGTCCTCCCTAGGCTTATTCTAGTCCAATTAGGGTTTTTAACCAATCTTGTGCATCCAATAAGTTCATTTGTGTCATTGGATGAACATTTAGGTCATTTTCGTCCTCCCTAGGCTTATTCTTGTCCAATTAGGGTTTTTAACCAATCTTGTGCATCCAATAAGTTCATTTGTGTCATTGGATTAACATTTAGGTCATTTTCGTCCTCCCTAGGCTTATTCTTGTCCAATTAGGGTTTTTAACCAATCTTGTGCATCCAATAAGTTCATTTGTGTCATTGGATGAACATTTAGGTCATTTTCGTCCTCCCTAGGCTTATTCTTGTCCAATTAGGGTTTTTAACCAATCTTGTGCATCCAATAAGTTCATTTGTGTCATTGGATGAACATTTAGGTCATTTTCGTCCTCCCTAGGGCTTATTCTTGTCCAATTAGGGTTTTTAACCAATCTTGTGCATCCAATAAGTTCATTTGTGTCATTGGATTAACATTTAGGTCATTTTCGTCCTCCCTAGGCTTATTCTTGTCCAATTAGGGTTTTTAACCAATCTTGTGCATCCAATAAGTTCATTTGTGTCATTGGATTAACATTTAGGTCATTTTCGTCCTCCCTAGGCTTATTCTTGTCCAATTAGGGTTTTTAACCAATCTTGTGCATCCAATAAGTTCATTTGTGTCATTGGATGAACATTTAGGTCATTTTCGTCCTCCCTAGGTTTATTCTTGTCCAATTAGGGTTTTTAACCAATCTTGTGCATCCAATAAGTTCATTTGTGTCATTGGATGAACATTTAGGTCATTTTCGTCCTCCCTAGGCTTATTCTTGTCCAATTAGGGTTTTTAACCAATCTTGTGCATCCAATAAGTTCATTTGTGTCATTGGATGAACATTTAGGTCATTTTCGTCCTCCCTAGGCTTATTCTTGTCCAATTAGGGTTTTTAACCAATCTTGTGCATCCAATAAGTTCATTTGTGTCATTGGATGAACATTTAGGTCATTTTCGTCCTCCCTAGGTTTATTCTTGTCCAATTAGGGTTTTTAACCAATCTTGTGCATCCAATAAGTTCATTTGTGTCATTGGATGAACATTTAGGTCATTTTCGTCCTCCCTAGGCTTATTCTTGTCCAATTAGGGTTTTTAACCAATCTTGTGCATCCAATAAGTTCATTTGTGTCATTGGATGAACATTTAGGTCATTTTCGTCCTCCCTAGGCTTATTCTTGTCCAATTAGGGTTTTTAACCAATCTTGTGCATCCAATAAGTTCATTTGTGTCATTGGATGAACATTTAGGTCATTTTCGTCCTCCCTAGGCTTATTCTTGTCCAATTAGGGTTTTTAACCAATCTTGTGCATCCAATAAGTTCATTTGTGTCATTGGATTAACATTTAGGTCATTTTTCGTCCTCCCTAGGCTTATTCTTGTCCAATTAGGGTTTTTAACCAATCTTGTGCATCCAATAAGTTCATTTGTGTCATTGGATGAACATTTAGGTCATTTTCGTCGTCCTCCCTAGGCTTATTCTTGTCCAATTAGGGTTTTTAACCAATCTTGTGCATCCAATAAGTTCATTTGTGTCATTGGATGAACATTTAGGTCATTTTCGTCCTCCTAGGCTTATTCTTGTCCAATTAGGGTTTTTTAACCAATCTTGTGCATCCAATAAGTTCATTTGTGTCATTGGATTAACATTTAGGTCATTTTCGTCCTCCTAGGCTTATTCTTGTCCAATTAGGGTTTTTTAACCAATCTTGTGCATCCAATAGTTGTTTTTTGTGTCATTGGATGAACATTTAGGTCATTTTCGTCCTCCCTAGGCTTATTCTTGTCCAATTAGGGTTTTTAACCAATCTTGTGCATCCAATAAGTTCATTTGTGTCATTGGATGAACATTTAGGTCATTTTCGTCCTCCCTAGGCTTATTCTTGTCCAATTAGGGTTTTTAACCAATCTTGTGCATTCAATAAGTTCATTTGTGTGTTTGGATTAACATTTAGGTCATTTTCATCCTCCCTAGGCTTATTCTTGTCCAATTAGGGTTTTTAACCAATCTTGTGCATCCAATAAGTTCATTTGTGTCATTGGATTAAACATTTAGGTCATTTTCGTCCTCCCTAGGCTTATTCTTGTCCAATTAGGGTTTTTAACCAATCTTCTTGTGCATCCAATAAGTTCATTTGTGTCATTGGATTAACATTTAGGTCATTTTCGTCCTCCCTAGGCTTATTCTTGTCCAATTAGGGTTTTTAACCAATCTTGTGCATCCAATAAGTTCATTTGTGTCATTGGATGAACATTTAGGTCATTTTCGTCCTCCCTAGGCTTATTCTTGTCCAATTAGGGTTTTTAACCAATCTTGTGCATCCAATAAGTTCATTTGTGTCATTGGATGAACATTTAGGTCATTTTCGTCCTCCCTAGGCTTATTCTTGTCCAATTAGGGTTTTTAACCAATCTTGTGCATCCAATAAGTTCATTTGTGTCATTGGATTAACATTTAGGTCATTTTTTCGTCCTCCCTAGGCTTATTCTTGTCCAATTAGGGTTTTTAACCAATCTTGTGCATCCAATAAGTTCATTTGTGTCATTGGATGAACATTTAGGTCATTTTCGTCCTCCCTAGTTTATTCTTGTCCAATTAGGGTTTTTAACCAATCTTGTGCATCCAATAAGTTCATTTGTGTGTCATTGGATGAACATTTAGGTCATTTTCGTCCTCCCTAGGCTTATTCTTGTCCAATTAGGGTTTTTAACCAATCTTGTGCATCCAATAAGTTCATTTGTGTCATTGGATGAACATTTAGGTCATTTTCGTCCTCCCTAGGCTTATTCTTGTCCAATTAGGGTTTTTAACCAATCTTGTGCATCCAATAAGTTCATTTGTGTCATTGGATTAACATTTAGGTCATTTTCGTCCTCCCTAGGCTTATTCTTGTCCAATTAGGGTTTTTAACCAATCTTGTGCATCCAATAAGTTCATTTGTGTCATTGGATGAACATTTAGGTCATTTTCGTCCTCCCTAGGCTTATTCTTGTCCAATTAGGGTATTTAACCAATCTTGTGCATCCAATAAGTTCATTTGTGTCATTGGATGAACATTTAGGTCATTTTCGTCCTCCCTAGGCTTATTCTTGTCCAATTAGGGTTTTAACCAATCTTGTGCATCCAATAAGTTCATTTGTGTCATTGGATGAAACATTTAGGTCATTTTCGTCCTCCCTAGGCTTATTCTTGTCCAATTAGGGTTTTTAACAAATCTTGTGCATCCAATAAGTTCATTTGTGTCATTGGATGAACATTTAGGTCATTTTCGTCCTCCCTAGGCTTATTCTTGTCCAATTAGGGTTTTTAACCAATCTTGTGCATCCAATAAGTTCATTTGTGTCATTGGATGAACATTTAGGTCATTTTCGTCCTCCCTAGGCTTATTCTTGTCCAATTAGGGTTTTTAACCAATCTTGTGCATCCAATAAGTTCATTTGTGTCATTGGATGAACATTATTTTCGTCCTCCCTAGGCTTATTCTTGTCCAATTAGGGTTTTTAACCAATCTTGTGCATCCAATAAGTTCATTTGTGATCATTGGATTAACATTTTCGTCATTTTCGTCCTCCCTAGGCTTATTCTTGTCCAATTAGGGTTTTTAACCAATCTTGTGCATCCAATAAGTGTTTTGTGTCATTGGATGAACATTTAGGTCATTTTCGTCCTCCCTAGGCTTATTCTTGTCCAATTAGGGTTTTTAACCAATCTTGTGCATCCAATAAGTTCATTTGTGTCATTGGATGAACATTTAGGTCATTTTCGTCCTCCCTAGGCTTATTCTTGTCCAATTAGGGTTTTTAACCAATCTTGTGCATCCAATAGTTCATTTGTGTCATTGGATGAACATTTAGGTCATTTTCGTCCTCCCTAGGCTTATTCTTGTCCAATTAGGGTTTTTAACCAATCTTGTGCATCCAATAGGTGTGTTTGTGTCATTGGATGAACATTTAGGTCATTTTCGTCCTCCCTAGGCTTATTCTTGTCCAATTAGGGTTTTTAACCAATCTTGTGCATCCAATAAGTTCATTTGTGATCATTGGATGAACATTTAGGGTCATTTTCGTCCTCCTAGGCTTATTCTTGTCCAATTAGGGTTTTTAACCAATCTTGTGCATCCAATAAGTTCATTTGTGTCATTGGATTAACATTTAGGTCATTTTCGTCCTCCCTAGGCATTATTCTTGTCCAATTAGGGTTTTTAACCAATCTTTGTGCATCCAATAAGTTCATTTGTGTCATTGGATGAACATTTAGGTCATTTTCGTCCTCCCTAGGCTTATTCTTGTCCAATTAGGGTTTTTAACCAATCTTGTGCATCCAATAAGTTCATTTGTGTCATTGGATTAACATTTAGGTCATTTTCGTCCTCCCTAGGCTTATTCTTGTCCAATTAGGGTTTTTAACCAATCTTGTGCATCCAATAAGTTCATTTGTGTCATTGGATTGAACATTTAGGTCATTTTCGTCCTCCCTAGGCTTATTCTTGTCCAATTAGGGTTTTTAACCAATCTTGTGCATCCAATAGTTCATTTTGTGTCATTGATTTAACATTTAGGTCATTTTCGTCCTCCCTAGGCTTATTCTTGTCCAATTAGGGTTTTTAACCAATCTTGTGCATCCAATAAGTTCATTTGTGTCATTGGATTAACATTTAGGTCATTTTCGTCCTCCCTAGGCTTATTCTTGTCCAATTAGGGTTTTTAACCAATCTTGTGCATCCAATAAGTTCATTTGTGTCATTGGATGAACATTTAGGTCATTTTCGTCCTCCCTAGGCTTATTCTTGTCCAATTAGGGTTTTTAACCAATCTTGTGCATCCAATAAGTTCATTTGTGTCATTGGATTAACATTTAGGTCATTTTCGTCCTCCCTAGGCTTATTCTTGTCCAATTAGGGTTTTTAACCAATCTTGTGCATCCAATAAGTTCATTTGTGTCATTGGATTAACATTTAGGTCATTTTTGTCCTCCCTAGGCTTATTCTTGTCCAATTAGGGTTTTTTAACCAATCTTGTGCATCCAATAAGTTCATTTGTGTCATTGGATGAACATTTAGGTCATTTTCGTCCTCCCTAGGCTATTCTTGTCCAATTAGGGTTTTTAAACAATCTTGTGCATCCAATAAGTTCATTTGTGTCATTGGATTAACATTTAGTCATTTTCGTCCTCCCTAGGCTTATTCTAGTCCAATTTAGGGTTTTTAACCAATCTTGTGCATCCAATAAGTTCATTTGTGTCATTGGATGAACATTTAGGTCATTTTCGTCCTCCCTAGGCTTATTCTTGTCCAATTAGGGTTTTTAACCAATCTTGTGCATCAAATAAGTTCATTTGTGTCATTGGATTAACATTTAGGTCATTTTCGTCCTCCCTAGGCTTATTCTTGTCCAATTAGGGTTTTTAACCAATCTTGTGCATCCAATAGGTTCATTTGTGTCATTGGATTAACATTTAGGTCATTTTCGTCCTCCCTAGGCTTATTCTTCTTGTCCAATTAGGGTTTTTAACCAATCTTGTGCATCCAATAAGTTCATTTGTGTCATTGGTTATAACATTAGGTCATTTTCGTCCTCCCTTATTTTTCCAATTAGGGTTTTGCACCAATCTTGTGCATCCAATATTCATTTGTGTCATTGGATTAACATTTAGGTCATTTTCGTCCTCCCTAGGCTTATTCTAATCCAATTAGGGTTTTTTAACCATTCTTGTGCATCCAATAAGTTTGTTTGTGTCATTGGATGAACATTTAGGTCATTTTCGTCCTCACTAGGCTTATTCTAGTCCAATTAGGGTTTTTAACCAATCTTGTGCATCAAATAAGTTCATTTGTGTCATTGGATTATCATTTAGGTCATTTTCGTCCTCTCTAGGCTTATTCTAGTCCAATTAGGGTTTTTAACCAATCTTGTGCATCCAATAAGTTCATTTGTGTCAATTAGGGTATTTAATCAATCTTGTGCAACTAATAAGTTCATATGTGTCATTGGATTAACATTTAGGTCATTTTCGTCCTCCCTAGTTTTATTCTAGTCCAATTAGGGTTTTTAACCAATCTTGTGCATCCAATAAGTTCATTTTTGTCATTGGATTAACATTTAGGTCATTTTCGTCCTCCCTAGGCTTATTCTTGTTCCAATTAGGGTTTTTAACCAATCTTGTGCATCCAATAAGTTCATTTGTGTCATTGGATTAACATTTAGGTCATTTTCGTCCTCCCTAGCCTTATTCTAGTCCAATTAGGGTTTTTTAACCAATCTTGTGCATCCAATAAGTTCATTTGTGTCATTGGATTAAACATTTAGGTCATTTTCTCCCTCCCTAGGCTTATTCTTGTCCAATTAGGGTTTTTAACCAATCTTGTGCATCCAATAAGTTCATTTGTGTCATTGGATTAACATTTAGGTCATTTTCGTCCTCCCTAGGCTTATTCTTGTCCAATTAGGGTTTTTAACCAATCTTGTGCATCCAATAAGTTCATTTGTGTCATTGGATATAACATTTAGGTCATTTTCGTCCTCCCTAGGCTTATTCTTGTCCAATTAGGGTTTTTAACCAATCTTGTGCATCCAATAAGTTCATTTGTGTCATTGGATTAACATTTAGGTCATTTTCGTCCTCCCTAGGGCTTATTCTTGTCCAATTAGGGTTTTTAACCAATCTTGTGCATCCAATAAGTTCATTTGTGTCATTGGATTAACATTTAGGTCATTTTCGTCCTCCCTAGGCTTATTCTTGTCCAATTAGGGTTTTTAACCAATCTTGTGCATCCAATATGGTTCATTTGTGTCATTGGATTAACATTTAGGTCATTTTCGTCCTCCCTAGGCTTATTCTTGTCCAATTAGGGTTTTTAACCAATCTTGTGCATCCAATAAGTTCATTTGTGTCATTGGATGAACAAGGCTTATTCTTGTCCAATTAGTTCAATAAGTTCATTTGTGTCATTGGATTAACATTTAGGTCATTTTCGTCCTCCCTAGGCTTATTCTAGTCCAATTAGGATTTTTAACCAATCTTGTGCATCCAATAAGTTTGTTTGTGTCATTGGATTTACATTTAGGTCATTTTCGTCCTCCCTAGGCTTATTCTAGTCCAATTAGGGGTTTTTAACCAATCTTGTGCATCCAATAAGTTCATATGTGTCATTGGATTAACATTTAGGTCATTTTCGTCCTCTCTAGGCTTATTCTTGTCCAATTAGGGGTTTTTTAACCAATCTTGTGCATCCAATAAGTTCATTTGTGTCATTGGATTAACATTTAGGTCATTTTCGTCCTCCCTAGGCTTATTCTAGTCCAATTAGGGTTTTTAACCAATCTTGTGCATCCAATAAGTTCATTTGTGTCATTGGATTAACATTTAGATCATTTTCGTCCTCGCTAGGCTTATTCTAGTCCAATTAGGGATTTTAACCAATCTTGTGCATCCAATAAGTTCATTTGTGTCATTGGATTAACATTTAGGTCATTTTTGTCCTCCATAAGATTTATTCTAGTCCAATTAAGGTTTCTAAACCAATCTTGTGCATCTAATAAGTTCATTTGTGTCATTGGATTAACATTTAGGTCATATTCGTCCTCCCTAGTCTTATTCTAGTCCAATTAGGGTTTTAAATCAATCTTGTGCATCCAATAAGTAAATTTTTGTCATTGGATGAACATTTAGGTCATTTTCGTCCTCCCTAGTCTTATTCTAGTCCAATTAGGGTTTTTACCCATTCTTGTGCATCCAATAAGTTCATTTTGTCATTGGATTAATATTTAGGTCATTTTCGTCCACACTCGCCTTATTCTAGTCCAATTAGGGTTTTTAACCAATCTTGTGCATCAAATAGTTCATTTGTGTCATTGGATTAACATTTAGGTCATTTTCGTCCCTCCCTAAGCTTATTGTAGTCCAATTAGGGTTTTTAACCAATCTTGTGCATCCAATAGGTGTGTTTGTGTCATTGGATTAACATTTAGGTCATTTGCGTCCTCCCTAGGTTTATTCTAGTCGAATTAGGGTTTTTAACAATTCTTGTTCATCCAATAAGTTCATTTGTGTCATTTGTATAACAATTAGGTCATTTTCGCGTCCTCCCTAGCCTAGGCTTTTAACCAATCTAGTGCATCTAATAAGTTCATTTGTGTCATTGGATTAATATTTACGTCATATTCGTCCTCCCTAGGCATATTCTAATCCAATTAGGGTTTTTTTTCAATTCTTGTGCATCCAATCAGTTTATTTTTTTTCATTAGATTAACATTTAGGTCATTTTCGTCCTCACTCGCCTTATTCTAGTCCAATTAGGGTTTTTAACCAATCTTGTGCATCAAATAAGTTCATTTGTGTCATTGGATTATCATTTAGGTCATTTGCGTTCTCTTTAGGCTTACTCTAGTCGAATTAGGGTTTTTAACCAATCTTGTGCATCCAATAAGTTCATTTGTGTCATTGGATTTACATTTAGGTCATTGTCGTCCTCCCTAGACTTATTCTAGTCCAATTAGGATTTTTAATCAATCTTGTGCATCCAATAAGTTTATTTTTGTTATTGAATTTACATTTAGGTCATTTTCGTCCTCCCTAGGCTTATTCTAGTCCAACTAGGGTTTTTAACCAATCTTGTGCATCCAATAAGTTCATATGTGTCATTGGATTAACATTTAGGTTATTTTTGTCATCTCTAGGCTTATTCTAGTCTAATAAGGGTTATTAACCAATCTTGTGCATCCAATAAGTTCATTTGTGTCATTGGATTAACATTTAGGTTATTTTTATGCCCTCCCTGCCTTATTCTAGTCCTATTAGGGTTTTTATCCAATCTTGTTTATCCAATAAGTTCATTTGTGATCTTTTGATTAACATTTAGATCATTTTCGCCCTCGCTAGGCTTATTCTAGTCCAATTAGGGTTTTTAACTAATCTTTTGCATCCAATAAGTTCATTTGTGTCATTGGATTAACATTTAGGTCATTTTTGTCCTCCATAAGATTATTCTAGTCCAATTAAGGTATTTAATCAATCTTGTGCATCTAATAAGTTCATTTGTGTCATTGGATTAACATTTACGTCATATTCGTGCTCCCTAGTCCTTATTCTAGTCCAATTAGGCTTTTTAATCAATCTTGTGCATCCAATAAGTAAATTTTTGTCATTGGATTAACATTTACGTCATTTTCGTCCTCCCTAGGCTTATTCTAGTCCAATTAGGGTTTTTACCCATTCTTGTGCATCCAATAAGTTTATTTTTGTCATTGGATTAACATTTAGGTCATTTTCGTCCACACTCGCCTTATTCTAGTCCAATTAGGGTTTTTAACCAATCTTGTGCATCAAATGAGTTCATTTGTGTCATTAGATTAACATTTAGGTCATTTTCGCCCTCCCTTAGCTTATTGTAGTCCAATTAGGGTTTTGAACCAATCTTGTGCATCCAATAGGTTCATTTGTGTCATTGGATTAACATTTAGGTCATTTGCGTCCTCCCTAGGCTTATGCTAGTCGAATTAGGGTTTTAACAATTCTTGTTCATCCATTAAGTTCATTTGTGTCATTTGTATAACAATTAGGTCATTTGCGTCTTCCTAGGCTTTTAACCAATCTAGTGCATCTAATAAGTTCATTTGTGTCATTGGATTAATATTTACGTCATATTCGTCCTCCCTAGGCATATTCTAATCCAATTAGGGTTTTTTTTCAATTCTTGTGCATCCAATTAGTTTATTTTTTCATTAGATTAACATTTAGGTCATTTTCGTCCTCACTCGCCTTATTCTAGTCCAAGTAGGGTTTTTAACCAATCTTGTGCATCAAATGAGTTCATTTGTGTCACTGGATTATCATTTAGGTCATTTGCGTTCTCTCTAGGCTTACTCTAGTCGAATTAGGGTTCTTAAACCAATCTTGTGCATCCAATAAGTTCATTTGTGTCAATTAAGGTATTTAATCAATCTTGTGCAACTAATAAGTTCATATGTGTCATTGGATTAACATTTTCGTCATATTCGTCCTCCCTAGTCTTATTCTAGTCCAATTAGGGTTTTTAATCAATCTTGTGCATCCAATAAGTAAATTTTTGTCATTGGATTAACATTTACGTCATTTTCATCCTCCCTAGGCTTATTCTAGTCAATTAGGGTTTTTTACCCATTCTTGTGCATCCAATAAGTTTATTTTTGTCATTGGATTAATATTTAGGTCATTTTCGTCCACACTCGCCTTATTCTAGTCCAATTAGGGTTTTTAACCAATCTTGTGCATCAAATGAGTTCATTTGTGTCATTAGATTAACATTTAGGTTATTTTCTCCCTCCCTAAGCTTATTGTAGTCCAATTAGGGTTTTGAACCAATCTTGTGCATCCAATAGGTGTGTTTGTGTCATTGGATTAACATTTTAGGTCATTTGCGTC
>PGTU02004578.1:0-11680 GCA_002896215.2 Cicer echinospermum
AAGATTCATTTTGGAATTTCCTTATTTTAACACTAAATTGTCTAAACCCTACAATTTCAAGAACTAAAGTGGTGATTCACTCACAAAAATAAGGTATGGCCGCTCCCTGAAGTTTAAATACCATAGAAGCAACTTATACTATACACATATAAGAGCTCTAAAACGAAGAATACAAGATACCATATCGAGCTCAAATATGCCACAGAACAGAGAACAAACAGAGCACAAATATTGAGGTGCTCCGATTGTCAGTTGGGACTGAGATGACACCTGTCATTGGCTGAACAGGAGAACAAAGATATCAAGAACAGAGATAATTAGAGCAGAAAGAGCACAGTTCTGGAACTGAAAAGAATAGAGTGCAGAGAGTTGACATCACAGAAATAGAGAAAAAAGGTGCTGATATCATAGTCACAGTCGCAGGGAACTGTGTAGCACCATGTACCAGAGAGACATGCAGGATTCAGAGGTTGAAGGGCTATATGGCTGCTACGTTTTGTGCGCACCGAGAGAAGAGGGAAAAATCTGGAGGAATAGGGTTTGGTTTGGTTTTGGTTTGATCCAATCAATTATTAAACCTAACCGATTATTAATATTGTATCTTTTGCACAATTGTTTAAGTATTTCATTCTAGTCACTATCTTTGGTCGGAGCAACCACCCCACAATGCATTTTCTGGGGTTGGCTACTCAGTCTCTACCAGTACGAAACATTAGTTAATGCAACTAAGAAGGCTAGTAGATGACCAAGCTCATGAGTATTGCTATAAGGAATGAAAACGAGAAGTACCACTTTCACCATCAGAAAGATCAGCAAGTCTTGACAAGTGCTCAACAAGAGCCTGCTCGTGATCCTGCATCGTAATTATATACAGATCAGGCATATATACAACAACTTTTTGCAAGGAAAATCAAATAAGTCAGGAGCTTTAAATATAAAAATGGAATAGGAATATAATTATGCCCTTACCTTCATACTTTCTTCGCTTCTCAATTCAGGGGATCAGGTGATTGCACTAAATAACCCTCTCCACCTGCAAATCAAACAAAAACTTAAATATTCGGAATACAAGATCAAACAAATCTCAATGAAGAACGATTTAATAAAACTTCTTTTCTAACTACCTCCTTTATTAGTGTGTCTGTGTGAGTATCTGAATATGCATCAGGAGCCTTCTTAACACGCCATTCTGTGATGACAAGAAATCTTTTCTAGATTGACCCTTTGGAACCCCTCTACCTCTTCCCAATTCCCGGAACACTATCACGCCCTACAGACCTATTCATTCCATGGACCAGAGCCCCAACAAACCCCCCACGCTGGTTAATTCCAGGATCCTCACCTACCCACTGAAATCTTCAGGAGATATCTGCAGTTAAAATACTGCTCTGAATTAGCAAAGCAATAAAATATTAACATGTGCTAAACATGACATCAAGAATCATTTCCAAAAACCATCTTCAAGATATTATTGAACTTCAAGATACAAGAAAAGAAATAAAGCTTAAAATGCACCTAACTGCCCTAAATTAAGGCATTTTGTGTCTCTGTCCTAAGGTGTGTTTGGATTGTTGGTGATAAGGATGAATTAAAGCCAAATTTAAATGGAATTGATGCAAGGTATTTCATTCTATTCCATCCAAAGATCCATTTTTCTTACCCCACAGAGTTGAGGACTATTATTGAAGGAATCACTTTATTAAACAGCAATAATGAAGTTACAGCTCTTACCATTCCTTCCACTCCCAATAAATGAAATGAAAATTTTTACTTTGTTCCATCATAAAATACAATATTCAAACAATGGTACAATAACTATTTTCTTCCCTTGCACAACATTAGTATGGATTTTGCAAGTCACCTCCAATCCAGGGAAGCCAAACTATAATTTTCCTTCTGTTTAGGATTACATCAAGTCCTCAAACACAGTAACCACAATTTCTGCACTCCCGTTTTGATTATTAATCTATGGTTCACATCCAACCAGCCTACTCCATGACCCAGACAGCACTTTTGGCACTATCCAACCTCTCTTTTTGGCATGTAGTTAAAGGAGGAATGCAACGCGAACTACCCTAAAAATGATACTAGTGTTATCTTCGATGTGTAGCAGCCACAGTAGAAAATAAAATACAAATATTTAAAAACTGTTTAAGAGACATTAAAAACTTGAAATGTAATAACTCAATTCAATGGGCATTGACCTCCATCTTAGCCCAAATATTTTAAAATTTTAAAAGCACCAATATAAAAAGGTTAAGAGAATTAAAAAAGATAGGCCGATAAAAAAATTGTTTAAGAAACAACGAAAGTAATGTCATATACACAAGGATAAACGAGCAGTTGATGCCAATAATCAGAAACAAGACAGTTATGATTTCATTTCACAGATGAATCTTTTGATTTTAGTCAGATGGACAGCAGATTCTTCAATCTAGTGGGGCTAAAGCGAATAGAATAATCCCATAGATGGAATGAGCAAAGATTCATCTAACCCTCGGCCTGCAGATGCATAACTATGCATCACAACTGCAATTCGACCCACTAGAAATCCATGACAGTATTAGGAAAAAAGCAAGTCCTACATCTAAAAGAGTAGGCTTGAAAAAAAGATTATAAAGAAGTAACACCTCTCACCATATAAACCGGTTTTTAGGATGGCACCCCTCACCATATAAGCTGACTTTGTAAGGATGAGTTGGGTCCAATATAAAAATTCAATATGATATCAGAGCCTATTAATTCATGCCACCCACCATATTATCCACGCACTAAGCCCAATGTATTAGCAAGAGGGGTATTGGAAAATAACCCATACCCCAGACTGAAAAAGAGATAAAGTCTGAAAATAGTTTATATACAGTAACACTCCCTCACCTATACATGGTTTTGTAAAGATGAGTTAGGACTTAGGACCAAGATAAAAACCTAATAATGAATGCTACTAAAAAAACAACATAAGAGCTTCAGAAGCAGATACCATCGCACACACTGAAGTGACCACAGCACAATCAATCACTATTTTTGACTGGTTTCAAAATGGATAACAGACTATATTTGTAAAGTTCAGCCTTTGTTTCACAGCCATATAGCAACTGCTTCCCTTGGTTACTTAAGTCTCAATGACAAAGATGAGCTAAGTTTATGTATACTGCAATAGCATGTTTGGGAGGGTCATTAAATACTTTGTAAAAAAGATATACTTCAAGATCATAAATTATATTTCAGATATGACTGATAGAATAAGTATCAAGTACCATTTCTAAATGCTAATAAGTTGACAAGCTCTATCAAACTTCATTTACTCAAGTCTGTCAAACATATTATATAACCAAACTGTACTGAACATTATAAATATATTCTAAATCAAGAATCTAAATTACCTTTACATGTGTTTTTGGCTGTTTAATTTCCACATTCCCAACCAACTATCATTATGGACTATTTTAGTATCATTGAATATCATTTGATATCAAATATAATTTTTGAAATAGTTATGATTGCAAATTGGTGAATTAAATTAAAAGAAAAAATATGCAAGGATTTCACTACAAGTAACAGGATAAGCATCAGATGTACCTCTGACAATTTAACCCATTCCCAGTTTCATTTGCAGTCCCCATGTCATAGACCAGATTATGCCGTCCCTGAAAATTGAGGAATTTAAGTAAAACATTTTCGCCACATATTTATGTCAAACAAATTACCAAATATTCCAGGGTTGTAAATACATCATTTGATTGTAATCAGAGATAAACAGCTTCATAGAATTATTGTCGTCAGGCATCTTGTCCGCACTCTCCTACGATCAGTGTACCAAAATTGATCTCCCTCAGCAAGCTCACCCATGACGCTCTATTAGGTACTTGATTCCTTCCACCTGGTCCCAAAGGAGGAAAACTGCCTTTGCTGAAGATACACCAGGTAATATTTGACCCCTACAAATGAAAAATAGAGACATATTCATGCTATCAAACCCAAACGCAATGAATGAATCCAAATAAGTACATATGTTCTCTACTCACAGGCTTTTGCTTCTTTCCCTTTGATCAGGACAGATCCTCGTTTTGTGCAGAAGAAGATGGCTGGTGGGGTGCAGCCACCGTTTGGGGGTGAAATGGGGGGAGAAGGCCCACCAAAAAGAACGTGATGGTACGGATGGTGTAATCTTCTGCTTTTTGCGAGATGCAGAAACGGTTGGACTTGGAATTGAATCATGTAGAGCTTGACCAGTACTCAGTACGCCGGGCTGATGGCCCCTGTCTGTCTCCATTCCTATGTATTATCCAACAAAGCATTGATTAGCAAATATCAAGCACACTGTTCCAAAAAAAAAAGGCAAAATATAGCACACGTGGAAATTCATGACAATCTCACGTCTAAAGGAGAGATAGACAACAAGAAACCTTGTTTCATAATTTTATCAGACCTTATCCTCCGTATCGTGTCATCCGCATTAACCCGACCAAGGAGTTCTCTGTGTTCCTCATTAGATAATCTCAGCTCCTTTCTCAGTTCTGTAAATCAAACTTTCTTTCTCCTGAGAAAATACATGTCATGTAGCAGTCATTTAAAACTGATCGCAAACATTCAAAGACAAGTTTTGCAGAAATAAAAGAATAAACATACCCAAGTAATTGCATCAGCTTGAGCTTTAAAGGCTCTCAGAACCGAACTGTATGCTTCCTGCTCAAGTTGATGAATTTTGTGTTTCCATATCAATTTCACCATACACCCTGGGGTATGGTATTGAACCAACAGCGGATCTTCCATTTCCAGCAATACGTCCTCCCCTGGGAATTCTATTTTGATGGTTGGCGGAGATCATCATCGGTTCCTGCAATTATCAAATCAACCCAGGGTATATAAAAGTGAATCTAAAGCCTGAATACATGATGAAAATATCAGAAATATTTTATTCAGTACTGGTGAAATATTAATCTCATGCATTAAAAATATATTGCAACCAATACTTCTAGGCATACAGAGAAGTATCATTAACTCCACAAAGTGACAGCACAATTAACACAGGGCAGAACAATCAATTAGGTGGTTGGGAATTGTTAGGTAAGGAAAACCGTATTTGAAAATACCAACTCCTCAACACATGCAAATTGTTACAAAGAAAGCAATCAAGTATTTGACCAACGAAAAACTATAGTGTATCATTTTAAACAGAAATTCAAATTCAGTCAGTATGACAGTGCATAAGGATATAGCCAATGTGGATAAACTTTTCATGAAGCACTTGTGACCACGAAAAATATTAAAGATCCTCTTAATAACCAAGTTCTTAAAACAATAACTTCTCATATAAGTTGAAATTGGCGTCAGAAACCGAGTCTTTCCGAAATCTCTCATCTAAATTCTCCATAAAAACCTATAAACTCGTAAAGACTTTTCATTAGTGAAGAAAAATAAAAAATTAGATCCTGCATCCCCTATATTCCCAAAAGCTCTCGCATTTTAAATTCTCTATAAACATCTATTAGCTTATAAAGACTTAATTCATAAGATATGAAGCACCAACAGACACGAAATGGAAACAACATTGACACAAGTAATAATTTAAGAAATAAACGAGATTAAATGTAACTACAAATTCCGGTTGCAGCCGGTGTCACTTTACATAACTTCAATATGAAGTGTCGGTGCTACATAGTTAGTAAGTGAAGAAACATAAACTTCTTTTAACTAAGAAGCTCACTAGCTCTCATAATGTATAAACTAATCCAAATTGGACCTCAATGTAGAGGTTAGTTTGTATACAACCTTAAAAAAATGTTGGAAAAAAATAAATAAAAATAAGAATATGAGTTTCAATGAAAACTCATTCCAAAGCCACAACCCAAACAATAGCAACAACAAGAAAAAGCTTAGAAAAAATAAAAACCAAAGAAAAATAAATAAATTCTTGCAGAAGAAAATATAGGAGGAAAAAAAAACAAATTAGATAATTGGCCATTAAAATAAAAAGATAGAGAGAAAAAAGAAAGAAAGAAATAGAAACCCAACCCTAATAAAAGAGGATAAAAGGAAGGAACTTTAAGAAGAACTAACCGCTACTGTCGTATGGTTCGTAATCCATAGCCAGTTTGAGAGCCACCCAGATCCACAGGATTGGAATCAGGTGTGGGAGGGTGCACTGAGAACAATTTACAGTCGCAAATGAAGAAGAAAAGAAAAGGGTGAACAAATCAATGAGGTTAGGGTTGATTTGTTGTAACAAACACAAGAGTGTTTGTGCCGTCGAGAGAAGAGAATAGATGGATGAGTCAACTCGGACTCGGACTCGGACTCGGTGAAAACAAAGGCTTCGTTTCGTTCGACGCAAATTCAATTCATAATAATTTCCCTTTCAGTTCCGCTTCTTCCTAATTCCAAATTTTATTTTATTTTCTGGCTGTTTATTATTAATTACTACTATATATTTTAAGAGTGTAATTACTATATTGTTTTACACCGTGGTTTCACGAAATTCGGCATCTTGTTGTGCCAAAAAACAAAATCAGCATCTTATTATTTTATATAATACTTTTTTACTAAATCTTGCTATATATATATATATATATATTTATGTTTAGTTAATAACTATTATTTTTTAGAGTGAAATTCTTTTAATAAATTATTTTATCAGACACCTAAAAATAAAATTTAAATATATAAAAATTGAATTTAATTATATTTTTTTAATATATTATATCTCATGTAAATCATTTCATTATTTTTAGAATAATAATTTTAAAGAAAAACATGCGAGACAAATTAGTTAACTACAAATTCTATATTAAAAGTTTGCTCGAAAAAGAATTAATTTATTAGATATCTCTTTTTTCTTAAAATCACCAAAATACTCTACAATTAAAGATATATACTAAAATGTTTTATTCTTTTGTCTGAAGGTCGCATACCAGGTCTGAAAAAAAATTTGGTGGAGAGCTGGTATCCTCTTCAAATTTTTTTTCATTTAACATTTAATTTAATAAATTAAAAATATCTAAAAAATAAAATATTATTAATAAAATATATTAAATTGAAGAATAAAAGAAACGCCAATCTATTCAATTTAATGTATCTGTTTGATATTATTAATATAATTTACTTTTTTTTTAATTATAGTTATTTTATAATTTTTATTTTTATTAATTTTTATTTATTAGATCTGGAGATAAAATAGAAAGAAGTGGTTAACAAAATAGAATTAAGTTGCTAATTTATATGCAAATGATTTTTTAAAATAATATAAATTTATCTACAAAATAAGAAAGAGTTGTCAAAATAATATAACATGTTATTTGTTTTAGCGCATCTACTCAACCACATTTTTTATTCAATTTCATGTAATTTATTTGATTTTTTAATAGTATTTTATTTTAAATATTTTTATTTTATTAAATTAAAGTTAAAATGAGAAGAAAAAAAATTTCAAGATCGTGTGCAAGCTCGCATATCTGAGATGCGACCTCCTACTGCACCAAAAAAAAAATTTCCTTCAGTTGGTCGCATCCCTGGTGCGACTTCCAAGAAAAAATATATGACATTTTTGATATATATTTTTCAATGTGAGTTATTTTGGTGGCTTTAAAAAAAGGATATTCAAATAAATTAACCTAAAAAAAAATCTATAATAAAAGTTATTAATATATTTTTGTTGGAAAGAACAACAGTTTAGGATTAGAACAACTGGTCGGATACGAACGGGTTCAGACTCAAACACCCTACCAGTCTAAATCATAGTTGGTTATTAGAGACCTAATTTTGATTGTTTTCTAAAACAAATTAATCAAATTTTAAGGTTGGTTTGAGCAATTTTTCGATTTCAGTTAAATTGAATTTGTACTTTTATAGGAGTGACATTTAGGCCAAATTAACTTTCAAATTTTATTTTTAAGGATTTTCAACAAAACACATCTAAAAATTTAAATAAGACGTTGAGATGGATTCTTTTTCATATATATCTCAATTTTAAAAAAAAACAAAAAAAAATTAAAATACTCTACTTTGTAACTAATATACAAAAGTACTATATTTTTTGGACTTTTCAAGTAGTCGCATATTGGACGTAGTGGTCGGTCGCATCATAAGAATGCATATTAGGCGTAGTGGTCGGTCGCATCATAAGAATGCGATCTTTTGTACACACTTTTTTTATTAATTGATATAATAAACCAAACTAATAAATAAATAATTAAAATATTAATTATTAATTAATAATAATATAGAAATATAATATAGAGACTTAGTAGAGTTATCAAAAAATATTTAGATAAATTTTTGGGTTATGATCGGGTAGCCGATATATTGTCCAATATTTTATTCCTTATCTCTATCTTTTTATAATGTAAATAAATGTAATTTTTTTAAAAGAATCCAAATTTGAATATACAATAAACAAAGAAAAAGCTTATAATATTTTAACAACTATCTTCGTAGCTATTGCTAATAAATTAGCAATTTCCTCCTACTTTATACCAACTAATTCCTATTTTGTCGTTTTATTTACAAATAAAAATTAACAACTCCCTCCTAGCCATTGATTGTCCTTTTTTTTGCAGTCAATTAGCATATATATGTTTGTTTAAACAATGTAACACGTTTAAAAAAATTAGCCGTTATAATCTAAAATATTGCTATGAGAGGATCGCAGAGAGTAATTAGTTAGTTTTAATAATTTAATTTTAAATAAATCAAAATAAAATGTCTATTATTTTATTGTTAATGGATAGCTAGTTTTCCTATTTATTTTGTATTAATCACTAGTGGAATACTATTTTTATTCGATTTCATATTCATTTGTATTTGAAGTATTTACTTATTATCAAATAAAAAATTAACTTTGAAACAATATTATCTTTATAATGTTTTCCTTCTCTGCCATTTTTTCAAAATAAAATTACCTACAACTATACTAAATTTCTATAATTTTTTTACTAATTTAAATTAATTCTATATTATAATTAATTAATAATTAATATTTTTAATTATTTATTTGAATTTTTTTCTATTATATCCCTTTTTTAAAATAAACTTTTCAATGTACTTTACTTTGAAATTTATATACGAAAATACTCTTCTTTTTTTTTCACCTTCAAAGGTCGCAAACGAGGACCCGGACTATGTATTATGTGTTGCTTTATTTGTTTAAGCAAATGAACAAATGTTAAAATTAATAAATAAAATATAATAAAAAATAAAAATAAACTAAAGTATATAATAAAATAAAATAAAAAAATATCAAAGTTAATACGGTTGAGTAGATGTTTTTAATAAAAGAATGTGAATTATAATATTTTAACAACTATCTCCTATTTTATGGTCAATTTTATTTATTAAAATATAAAATTACATAGATATGGTTGTTTAAAAATGTGTAATACATTCAAAGAATTTAGCATGTTTATATTGCTTGTGTGTTTTTAGGAAAAAAATGATGATACATTTTATTTATATTAAAAATAAAATAAACGTTAAAAATAAAATACAAAGACTATATCGATATTCGATAATGATCCACTAAACTATACATGTGTATTTTACTTTAAACTTCTATTTTATTTTTAAACAACCATATATGTTGACTTATATTTTAATAAATAAAATTGAAAATAGGAGGGAGTTGAATAGGATAGATCCACTAATTGATAATGATGCACTGACTATACATGTGTATTTTATTTTTAATTATTTTTATCAATTTATATATTAATTTAACATTTGTTGATTTGTTAAAAACATAATAATTAAAGCAACATATCTGAAAGGAGAAAAAAGAAAATTCCTTTGGATGGTCGCATTTTCGTTTTCCGACATCATAAAAATAAAATAAAAAAGGTAGAACATTGTCATATAGAAGTTTCAAATTAAGGTATATTGAAAAGTTTTTTTCGAAAAAGGAATATAATAGAATAATATCCTATTTATTTATTATTTTTTGTTTATATCAATTAATAAAAAAAAATGTGTGTAGAAGGTTGCATCCCCATGATGCAACCAACTACTACATTCAAATTTTTTTTATTCACATAGTCGTAACTCCAAGATGCGACCTCCTGAAATCCAAAAAAAGTATGACATTTTAATATATTAGTTTTAAAAAGTATAGTATTTTTGAAAAGAAAAAAAAATTTTAAAGGGATTATATATGAAAAAAAAATCCCTTAAGACATAATTTTACTAAAGGCCCTTTTTCTAGTACACTAGTTTTATGTCAAACATGATTCAAAACAAAATAGACCTATAATTCCATTAAGGATCAATGAAACCTATTAACCTAACCATCTATTGAGACCAAAATTTCACGAATCTTCATCATTGTTTATAAGGCTAAATAATGGATAATCACTTCATGTTGTTTAGTGAACTCATTCTAATTAAAGTCTTACAAATATCATCAAATACAAATTACTAAAACAACAGTCATCCAAAATGAGTTATAAACAAACAAGCATCTAAGTCACAACACAACAACTGTGTTATAATTAAAGTCATCAATAATAAATCATAAACCTAACAAGCATACAAGTCACAACACAACCATAGTTACAATTACTGTTATCCATAATATTTGAGTATATTATATATCCAATCCAAATTTATTAGTATATATAGTAAAACAAGATTTTGAAATTTGATGAGCAATTTGTTGATGTCAAACGTCTAGCAGTTGTACATATAAAAAAATATGTAAGTTGTGACCTTGAAAGTAAACTCATAATAACATCAAGAATATAACCTAAAGTTATTCATCTCCAAATGTGAGAATAACTAGTTTCAAAGTCAAAAATGAACCACAGTAAAAGTCTTTTGTCACTAATTTTTTTGAAAATTATATCAACTTGAGTACAACTTTACAACAAACTAAGTTTTCATTCTATCAATTTCAATACAATATAACTAGATCATATTTTTATCTAAGCTACTAAGTACTAAATTAACAATTGATACAATTTTCAATCCCAAACTTAACTATTAAAATGTATGATACAAACTAAAAAAATATATGAAGGCAATAGCTTACCGATTCAAGAGCAAAATATGAGTAAATTTTATGTGGTTCCTAACAGTGATGTGCATATTGTAACACTCCGTTTTTCAAAGCGAGGTTATATTTTTTTTTTTAAAAGGAATTAAAATAAAACAGAGAAATAAATCAGGAAATGCTTTTGGATTAAATGAATTGATCATTATAATTTACGCAGCGGAAAAGTTTCTTCAATTATAAATCCAAAAACATTTTTACCATTAAACATCAAAATGGTACATGCGAACCCATCCAAAGATGATATCAACACTGATAATAATTGTATAAGGTACAAGTTTTCCAAAAACCCTAACAGCTACCTCCAAACCAAAAAGAAGGACCCCTGAGTCCCTATACATCATACCTAATCTGATCATCCTACCAAAAGCTATACACCCTGAGTATCTCCACGCGCCCCGTGAGATCCTCCTAATGTAACTGCAATCACGCGTTCCCATCTCCATTCCCGTCCGTAGGGTACGAACCGGTAGGATCGTCCTGACTCTCATCTGAGGGCAAAGCCCAGATTCCACAATAATTGTAAAGGGTCACCAACCGAAAATAACAGATAACACATAACATTTAAGTTTTAAATGCACAAAATAACCTTTCAACTAAGCATGCACCTTAAAAGGATTTTCCATATGCTAAAAGTTCATA
>PGTU02004579.1:0-10155 GCA_002896215.2 Cicer echinospermum
TGTTGGAAGGAATGGTCTTAAACAACATTTTGCTAACAAGGTTGAAGAGTTTCTCAATTTTTGCGAGAGTGCTCCGCCAAACCAGATTTAAATAAACCTCAACCAGCTATGGCTTCGTCGACTATTGATGGTGTACTTGAAGATGAATTGTAATTTCAAACCATGTTGTCTCCAACATCAATTAATAATACATTTGAAGGACTTTTGTCGTCGGGTAATATTTCATCAATAATGATGGAGGGAGTGAAACTAATTAATGACCAGATAAATTTTTATGATGATTGATGTATTTGAATAATATTTGCTATTTTTATTTTTGGTTTGTATGAATTTATTATACATTATTATTTAATTATGGTGTGTTTAATTTTTAGTTTGTATGATATAAGTTATTAATTTTGGAATGTTTTATTTTGTTTGGTAGTACTAATTTAATTAATATTAAGATTTAACTTTTATTTTAATATATTATATTTATTTTAATAATTTAAATGCATTTTTTAATTGTTATTTTTAAATTATATTAATAACTAATATTAATTTTAATATTAATTTCGAATTTTATTAATTTTTTAATAAAGTCAAACATGTGTGGCGGCCTAAAAGCCCCCCCACAATGTTGGCGGTCTAAGTCTCACGAATGACAACTTTTGTGGCGGCTTTTGCCCAAGTTTACTTTTTTTAACTACTTTATCTTTTGTGGCGGCCTAAGCCCTTACAAATGGTAATAAAAAAAAAAACTCAATTTTTTGGCCGTTTTGGCCGCCCCAAACCTTTGTGACTGACTTATTTGTAGTTGCCAAAGGCAGCCACAAATATGCTTGTTGTGTCTGCTTTTATCTCTTTGTGAGGGCATTTGGCCCCCACAAATCCTTGTTTTTCCTACTTTTATTCACCAGTATATTGATGACATAGTAGATGTTCGTCCCGATGAAAACTGTGGTTATCGTGCAATTGCAACATTATTAGATCAGAATGAAGAATCTTGTTGTTTAGTTCAAACAATAGTTGGTAAAAAATTAGGAACCCAAAAGGAAAATGAAAAATTTTTAAACACTAAAAGGTGATGAAATTGTTTCTAAGAACTAAAAGCAAAATAGTGAGATTTTATAAGGATTAAAGATTTATTTAACCTTTTAAATACTTTTATTCATCAGTATATTGATGATATAGTAGATGTTCGTCTGAATGAAAATTGTGGTTATCGTGCAATTGCAACATTATTAGATCGAAATGAAGAATCTTGTTCTTTAGTTCAAACAATAGTTGGTATAAAGTTAGGAACCAAAAAGGAAAACGAAAAATTTTTAAACACTAAAAGTTGATGAAATTGTTTGTACGAACTAAAAATAAAATAGTGAGATTTTATAAGGATTAAAGACTTATTTAACCTTTTAAATACTTTTATTTATCAGTATATTGATGATATAGTAGATGTTCGTCCAAATGAAAATTGTGGTTATCGTGCAATTGTAACATTATTAGATCGAGATGAAAAATCTTATTATTTAGTTCAAACAATAGTTAGTATAAAATTAGGGAGCAAAAAGGAAAACGAAAAATTTTTAAATACTAAAAGTTGATAAAATATTTTCTAAAAACTAAAAATAAAATAATAAAATTTTATAGAGACTAATATTTAACCTTTTAAAATCTATCAACATTCTTGAAATTTAATATATATAATAATAGTGCTAGGTAAAGTTAAACTATTGAGACATTTTGCCCAAATATACGAAAGCCCTCGAGTAGAGGCGGACACACAACTTTTCAATTATGAAGACACCATATATCTCTTTCAAGTTTTATCATATGTAATATTAATATTATAGTCTTTAAATTTATTAAAACTACAAACACATTCTCATACCAAAAAATATTTTTGTTAGTAACATAATAGACTAAATAGACTAACAAAAAATAAACACTAAATTAATTAACTAAAGCACATTTTTTAAAGACTTAAAATATTAATAAATATACCAGTATAAATTATTTTATATTAGTACATTTTAAGGATAACAAACAACGCACAGTTTATTTTTTTTTAAATAATGGAAGCGCGACAATTTAAATACAGTTTTTTTGTTTATCATATAATTTAATTTTTTTTATATTAAGTATTAAAAATATTAAAACTAAGTGCATGCCATTTCCCACACCAGCTTCTATGTGGGTCTGTCCTTGCCCTCTTATTTTATTTAAAGAAGTAGTTTTCCACACAATTTCTTTTTTCCATGTGTTTTTTTAATTTGATTTCGCTGTTTGAGTGCGACGTTTGGTATGTTCGTCATCATGATGTGGCGTCGTTTGTTTTTCCGTCCAAGTGTGGTGTTCACAAAGGCAAAACCGGTACTATATTTTAAGTAAACAATTTATGGAAACTATTATCAAATTCAACACCCTCACAACCATACATATGACCTGTCAACACGCGGTTAGATTGATCATGTCAAAGACTACATATAGTCGATATGAACGAATATCGGCAAATATTTTTTTTTCAAAGATGGATTGAATTAAAGATTGTGGATCTGGGGTTATTATTGACCATTGATCATATATAGAAGAAATTTGTTTGGTTGTTAAGAGTAAACTTTTAGTTGATTATCTTTCATTGGTTTTTGAAATCTTATGTGTATTGTTGGCATACTTTTTGGTTTTTTTTTTTTAATTAATTTGATATCAAAATATAGAGGAAGAATATCCTGACTCATGTTGATTTTGCTATATTAGATTTTCTTATTTTTATTTGAATGAAACTTGACTTTTTTGAAAGAAAAAAAATAAATAATAAAGTCATGTGAAAAAAAAGTACATTATTTATGTGATCGTATGCGGTTTTCGATTGCAAATTTAAGGTCTATAATATCACCAAGTCAAAATTAGTGATTCCTCGCACCATTTTAGAATAAATAAATAAATAAAAAGACATCATTAGGTTTGGACAACCGAGAGGCATATCGAGATTTTCTATCACAAAATGGCACAAGCTTTGGTCTAATTCAAACATGTCAACCGATGTTTTCTGTCTTTTGGGCATGATTTAAAAAGGCACAAGCTTATGGATCGCAACAACAAAAAGGAACAATTAAAAAAAATTGAAGTGCATATACTTGGTGCAAAGAAGCCAGATTCCACCAATGAATTAATATGTTACGATGTAAACCAATTCTCAAAGGAATAGGATAAAATAATACGATTCATAGTTCCAACCTAGTTATTAAATGAGTAAAAAAAACAGTTATTAAAAAATAGACATAAAATGTATCACTCTAATATCAATTTCTAGAATTTAACTCTTAAATATAAATTATAGCATATCTATATATTTAGAAAACGACATATCTTTAGGATATTCGAGAGAGAAATAAAGATGAGTGGTAAACTATTTTAAATTATCTTCCAAAATTAATGATTATGATTAGATTAATTATATGATGGGTTAATAATTAAATAGTTAACGATTGATGATGATTCTCATAACTATACCAGAATTTCGGAGCCTAAGACAAATTTTTTAAAGATATTTAATATAGTAAAGCTATCAATTTTTTAAATTAATCTTCTAGATTTTTAAATTAATCATTTATCAAAATTTTATAATGAAACAATTTTAATATTTTTCTCTCAATAGATAAGATAATTAATCCTTTGGATCCATCTTGTACCATTGTTGATCTCATAAACGTTTTAATCGATTTTAACTTTGGAATTTTTTAGTAGAAGCAATGTTAAAAGGTAGGCATGACAATGAGATGGGGCTGGAGTGGAATTTACCTCCCCTATTTATGTGGATTAGTAGAAAATACACATTGCTTTTTATTAGGTGTGAAATTTAATTTTATCTTACATGCAGAGGAATTGGATTTTTCCGTCCCGCACTTACGTACCCATTATATATATAAATAATAAATTAAAACGATATTATTTAATAATATATTAAAATAAAATTATATATAATAATAAAATAAAAAAGTTATCAAAATCAAATTTTATAGCAGAGGAAAAAATATAATTTTTAATATTTAAGAAAATATTAAATATGTACATGAATAGATACATTAAAAATGACAACAATATTACAAACCGAGTTTTTGTGACCAACTCAAAACATATTCAAATGAATACTTGCAAGTACATATTTTGTTATCATCCCTAGTTACACGCATTATCAACCCATTCCGGTCCATTTAATAAAATCCCAACACACATTTTCTCAACAAATTATACAAACATAAATGTTAGGAGCTTTTATTTTATATGAATCAACAACATAGTACATCCATCCCTCTCTCTTTCATGTAATTTATTGAAATAAACAATATATAGCTCCCAATATATTTGTAAAACTACCAAATAAAAATTATTCATTCTGAAAGACAACTGGGAGGGCACCACCATCAAGGGCCAACAAAATCTTACCATTCTCACGATGAACACCAACAGTACCACATAGAAACTCACAAGTAGTGCACACCTCAGTAGGACACCATTGAATATTATAGATACCTACAGTTTGAGTTTGTACAATCCTAAAGAAGTTACCATATGATCCAAATGTTCCATCATCTCTTCCAGTGATAATCAACCTCCTTCCACTCCTTGCATCCCTCTCACCCAACCTCCATTCAGTCGACGCGGCGCATATTGTTGAAGCTTCAAATGTTATTCTCAAGTCCCTATTAAGTCTCACTTCATCATCATCATGATGAGCAGCAAAAGGAGTGAATTTCACAGCCACACCTTGTGGCAATTCACTGTTCTCAAAACCAACATTCAGAGGACATGATCCATTTTTGTTTACCAAAGTTGAACCCCCTCCATTGCCTGTGATAGCAGGCCTGATGAAATATTCATTGTCAATCTCAACAGGTTCGCCATGAGTGTCGATCACAAACTGAGCTATTGATGTTGTAGCCATCAAAAGCCACAGTTGAGCAAGGATGATGAGGGTTCCAGTAGACAATCTCATTGACATGGTTATTTCTATAACTTGGCTTACACTCAAAGGCTTTATGGGTTTTGTAATTAATGTGTGTTTTTTATGTTGCTATTATATTCAAGGTATTTATAGAGCTGTTATGCCTTGGTAGTGTACATCGATGAATTAAGTCTAAAGCCGACTTTCATTTTTCTATTGCATTATGTGTAGTAGTCTCTATGTCTTGAAGCAAATGTTATTTAATGTGTTTCTTATTAGAGTGCAAATTAAAATTTTAGCAACAACAACATATGAATCAAATAGTTGAATTGTCAAATGTCGATATTATTAAGCTCCTCTTCACATGAGTTCAAACATGAAACATCTTGCATATGTATGTATGATTTTTAAATGGTGGTATAAACAAATATCAACAATTTGTCCCCTATTTAATATTGATAAAATAACTCTTATTTAATTTTCTTTTTATTTCTAATATCTAGTTATTATTCATGGAGGAAATTTATAGAATTAAGTGTTAGATTTATATTTTGAATTTACATAAATTAAAATGTTTCAACACTAGTAGGTTAATATATTTAATTTGATTTTTATTTCTAATAATTTATCTAGGATGAGGTATAAATTATGAAAAATAATAAATGAATAAATAAGGGTAATATTTTGATAAAAGTTATCTTTATTAATAGTTGAAAATTTAATCTTTGCCATAATATAAACAATATAATTTTAGAGTAAAATGTGAATGGAATTATTAATGTTATGATTAAAAATAAAGGACGATTCTTCTAATAAAGTATGATATGATCCAATTAAATGCAAGTTAGTTTGGGTCAGTTTTTAATAAATCAAAATTATAATTATAAAATTTCTATAGATACTAGTATTCGAATGACACAATAATTTAAAATGATTGATGCAAAATATATCATATATTATACTAAAAATATAAGATTATTGATAAAAGATTGTAAACAAATTTAAAACCTACAAATAATAGATTAATACATATTTCATGCAAATAAAAAATAAATAAGCATTAGAATGTACATATGAAGTTTGGTTCAATTTAAAAAAACAAATCCAAAATTTAATCAGATTTGAGCGATTTTCATAATTGAAGATTCAAAGAAATCGAATAATATTCAATTTGTTATCAACTTTTATTTTTGTTTGGCTAATTGGATTTAAACACTCCTACCTTCGGTTAAACAATGCTTTTTTTTTAGTAGTCCAACAAATATAGATGGCAAAACATTTTACAGACGAATATTTTGCAAATATCTGTAAATAAAATTCGTGATGGACACAACATAATTGTAGTTTAATAAATATCGACGGATAAAATAAATGAATATTTTTACTATATGTAATTAGTTAATAAATACAAAGAAAAATAAAATGATAGTTGTATCTGCAGTTATGTCACTTTAGTAAATTAATATAATAATTATATTGTAATGCATTTTTTTGACAAAATATTTATATTAATGTATTATTAATTTTTGTCTGTTAGTAAGCTGTCAAGAATAAGCATATTGTTAATTGCATTGTTTGGAATGTGCGATTTTAGTATTAAAATAAAAGAATGTGCAATTTTGATGGATATGTAGACAACAGAAAATGACGAATTTTCCCCTTGTGTCAATCGTCCATTGAATTAGACACAAACACTTTTGTCCCTTTCATTTCCATCCCTTTTGTCCACAATAAGATTAAAAAAAACAATGCATTCTTTCATAGGAATAACAAACTAAAAATATGAAGAATTAATCCATTGTGCAGGCTAATATTTGAATATAGGCAAAAACTCCCCTGGTCATTTATCTTAGTTCTAATTAATAGCTCATTATTTATTTTTTGGGTCATTTATCTTTTAAAAAGTGTATGATCTTATTTTTTTATGTTAATGTTAAAAAATGCTGATGTGTATTAAAATTATTAATGCGGCAAGTTCATGTAGAATAATTATAAATGAATTTTATGTTTTTTTAATAAAAAATCAAAAACTTCAAATTTAATTGTTAGATTTTTTAAAGGCTTTTTTTAATAAACCTATTTTTTAAAGAAAAATCAATAACCCAAAATTCTCACTTTGTTTTTATTTTATTATAAAAGTAAAAAGTAAAAAATTATTTAATAATAATAGAAAAATGATTTAACATTTACTAAAATTTAAAAAAGTAGGTACAAAGTCAGGAGATTCGATTAACATTCGAACCATTATTTTCGAATATTACCAGTTATAAAACATATTATGTATTTTCTTGGCCCTTTATCTCTAATGTCAATTTCATTTTCAATGCGAATACTCTTTGGACAATATTTTTTAAGTCTCCAAACAGTACCCACATTATAAAAAGTGGACATTTTGGTATTTAATTTAAAAATATATTGGTTTTTTCTTTCATTCAAAAATAGGTTATTTAAAACTAAATCATTTTTAAACCTAGAAAAAATAAATGAACATTTATCTTTTTGTTACTCATCCTCTTCATTGGACTTTGGTAGTGTTGGATTTTTCATTGCAGTATGTTTCAATGAAAGATTTTAAAGGACAAACCAATTGTAGTACCCTAATTTTGTTCAGTTTATTTAAAAATAAATAAAAAAGGAAATATATATTAAAAAAGGAAGTAATTATATTTACAATAAGTAGCTCATCAAATTTACAATGCTAAATCAAGTTATAATTTTTAAATTACAATTACAATCAAATTGCAACCATAAATATTAAATCAAATTAAATTACAATAATTTTTAATTTGTTGCTGTTGTTGCCTCTCTGCCTCTCTGTTCCTGATGCAGTGTTTGGCTCTTTTTTGTTGCTGCCTTTCTGTTTCAGATGCAGTGTCATTGACCTTTGCTTTGTAACTAATTAGAGAAGCATAAAAACATTTTTTTTAAGTCAGTTTTGGTACACTTTGTGCAGAACAAAGAGACAAAATTTTGAGTTTAAAAAATAAACTAAGGGACAAATTAAAGCTCAGCAACAGAACAAATCAAAACAAATAAATCAAAACCATGAATGCATCAGAGGTGTAGGAAAAACGCAGATGATGAGCAAAGAAAAAAAAACATCAAACAGGAAATAGATAGAGAAGGACCAATGCAGACCAGAAAGCAACTAAACATATAAAAAACTCTATAAAAGCACCTTATCAATTTCACTATTGAGTTAAAAAAACGCATAGAAAAAGAGAGGCGAGATCAGAAATTGATTAGGAAAAATACTAATCAGAAGAGCAATATTACAGTGAAAATTTTCAATTTGTGTGTAAAAACAAAAAGGATAGATAAAGAGAAAACTCATACCTTTATATTGTCACCACCGCCGTTGAAACCGGAGTCTCATCTCGCGGCCGCATCCTACTCTCACAGCCTTCTCTCACGGCCACACCCTCCTCCTCGGTCTCTTCTCCTTCTCGCGGCCTCATTCCGGTCTTCTTCACGCGGCCTCATTCCGGTATCTTTCTGCCTCTTTCTCCTTCGTTCTTTGTTTCTTCTTTCTCACCAACTCTACTTGTGTTTTCTGTAAATACCAAAGCGGCCGCTCCCCCTCTAAATTAGGGTTTATGTTTTAAACTTTGTGTTTTGTTTAAGTTGGTTTGGGCTTGGGGCTCCTTACTACTATTCATTTTAATCTAAGCCCATATGCAACTCAGTCCACTTAAATCTATTCATTTTATTTTACTAATTTTAACTCATTTAAATTTAATAATCTCAACTCATTTTTATTTTACTAATCTCAACTCATTTAAATTTTACTAATTTTAACTCATTTAAATTTTAATAATCTCAACTTATTTAAATTTTAATAATCTCAACTCATTTTTATTTTACTAATCTCAACTCATTTTTATTTTACTAATCTCAACTTATTTAAATTTTACTAATTTTAACTCATTTAAATTTTAATAATCTCAACTCATTTAAATTTTAATAATCTCAACTCATTTTATTTTACTAATCTCAACTCATTTAAATTTTACTAATCTCAACTCATTTAAATTTTACTAATCTTAGTCCATTTAAATCTATTCATTTTACTTTTTTATTATTTTTTTAAAAAAAAGGTTTAATTTTCTTCATATTTAAATATCAATTTCATCATAAAAAAAAATACAAATAAATATTATGTTAAAGGTTAATTAGATGTGACATCTTTTTAATCTTTGAGTTGTTAGGATACAAGTGGTACAACTTGATAATTCTAAAACTCTATTTATTTAACTTATTTATTTTATTTTATTTATTTATTCATTTATTTATTTTAATGACTAATCTAAAATCGACCCTATTTATTAATGGTAACTCTTTTTTATCTCTGAGTGTTAAAACCCACAAGCTTGTACTACTTGTGGCTTGAAACTCAATTTAAAAATCGAGAATAATAAAATATTTTTTTAGAGGATTAAATTAGATGTGACATCTTCTTTATTCCTTGAGTTTTAGGACACGAGTTGTACAACTTGATCGTCTTAAAACTCGTATTTTAAAGTATTTATTTCAAATCAAACTCTTTTATTTTTCTATTTTGTCAAAATATTTTTTATCACAAGACAAATTTTCTTTAAAACACACTCAACACATTTGTTTTGTTTTTTAATCAAGAACTACGTAGCTTTGATTTCTCCATCGCACCGGGAGATACGTAGGAGCAAGATCATATTCTTGTCAAGCACATAAATAAAAATTTCTTTTTGTCCTTTCTTTGTTAAGTACATATTTATTTCAAAATAATATTTTAAATATAGTAGTAATTGTTATTCATATTTAATAATATAGAAAAACAAATATACTTAAGTTAAAATTAATATTGCACAATTAATTATAGGTAACCGTTTTTAACGGATGTTGTAGGGTGCTAATACCTTCCCTACGCATAATCGACTCCCGAACTCAAATTTGGTTTCAAGGACCATTTTCTTTCTATTTTAAGGGTTTCCCAATATTTTCCCTATTTTAAAATAAATTTTGGTGGCGACTCCATTGAATTCGAGAAACACTCGAAATTTTAGGCCGCGACAGCTGGCGACTCTGCTGGGAATATTTTAGAGAGTCAAGCCTAATAAATTAATTGTGCATAATTCTTAACTTTATTATTGTTTGTTTTTCATTTTCTTTTATTTATTTTTATAATAAATTAGTTGATATTATAATATTTTTTAAAGCTTGTAGATCATTATTTATTTATTTATTTATTTATT
>PGTU02004581.1:0-18982 GCA_002896215.2 Cicer echinospermum
CCTTACGGCCAAATGAGCGAAGTTAGTCGATCCACTATCACCATATGGAATCATTCTTTCTCCTGGTCTTTGGTAATCCGGTTATAATCATGGAAATGTTGTCCCACTCCATTCAGGATATTAAAGGTGCCAACATCCGAGCAGGTCCTGATGTCCACCTTTCGCTTTCTGTACAACGTAGACAAGTGGACACATATTCGCCACATTGTATCTTCATTCCTGGGCCACCAATAATTCTGCCTCAAATCCTGTAACATCTTTTGTGCCCCATGATGGAATACATCAGCTTTACTCTTATGCGGCGCTCCTCTAGAATCGTTCCGGCATATCTGTAATGGTACACAAATCCTACCATTAACACCCGCAAACATTATCTGCCCCGATCTTAAACTCAAGTCGTCTTCCCTTTACTATTAGATTACTCTTCCTTTGAATAAGCGTCAACCTGAGAATTCGCATGTCTCAAGTAATCCCATCGAAGATCTTAATGCATTCCGAATTTCAAATTCCCGGTGCAAACTCTACGTTCAATGCAAGTTCTCTAAAGCTTCCAACTCTTGTGTCTTAGCCATTAGATCAGTGGAAGACACCGATACACTTCTTCGTCAACGCATCACACTACATTGGCTTTCCCAGCGGTTTACTGCAGTGTGAAATCAAAAATCCTAAGATCTCCATCACCCGTCTCTGGCGCAAGTTCAACTCCTTGATCAAACAATATTTCAACTTTTGGTCGCGAACACGGTGAAACGTGCACCCATATAGAATAATGCCTCCAGATCTTTATGCAAACAACCGCGGCAAGCTCCAAATTCATGAGTAGGATAGTTCCTCTCAATGATATCTTCAATGCTCTCGAGGCATAAGCCCACAGCTTTCTTGTTGCACAAACACTCCTAACCCTTGGTTGAGATGCATCCACATAAAAACTTCATAGGTTCTTCTGATTGCGGTAAAATACCATACAGGTGAGGTTCGTCAATTTTTCTCTTAGTAACTGGAGTTTTCTCACACTTTTCCGTCCAAGGTGAACGGTTGATCTTTTCTCGAAGTCTGTGTCAGTGAGCCACATCTTAGCAAAACTCGATAAACCTCCTTATAACCCTGCCAGTCTTACAAAACTCGATGTCCCAGTGACAGTCAGAGGCTTTCCAAGCAAAGAACGCCTCAAATCTTAAGCCGGATCACAGGCGAATTCCTTCCTTGTTATCACAGTCCCAAGAAATTTCATTTTTCTCGCCAAAATTTTCACACTTTGACAGATTGGCATACAATCGCTTCTCGCGTTAAAATTCAAGAACTGTCGGCAAAATTGTCCCATGTTCTCAGTCCTTTGAAAATATATATCATCAATGGAATACCACCACGAATTATCAAGGAACGATTAAAGATCCTGTTCCTATAGTCCATGAAATTGCCGGTTTGCAATTTGGTAACTAAACGGATAACCAGGTATTATAATGGGGGGATTTTCCGTAGCGGGTCTAAAGCTGTTTTCTGAATGTCTCCTTCCCCTCACTCGGATTTTGATGGTTAACCCGACTTCAAGTCAATCTTCGAAAAAATCGCGGCCCCTACTCAATTGATCCATCAAATTCATCGATTCGTGGCAAAGGATAACGATCTTGATAGTTCCTTGTTAAGCTTCTATATCACACATAGGCGCGGAGCTTCCGCCTTCTCTAATAGCAAAACTGGAGCACCCCATGGTGATTACACTTTGGTTGGATGAATTTCTTCTCAACAAGTTCTTTCATTGGCCTTTGAGCTCATTTATTCCAATGGCGACTCGAATTAAGGTGCCATTGAAGGGCCGTCTTGGTGCCAAATCAATGAAGATTCCACTTCTACTTACCGGTGACAATCCTGAGAATTTCCAGTTGGAATACATCCCGATACTCCAAGATTGACAAGTATTCACCATCTCTATCCACATTTATCTTTGCCTCACATTTGCTGAGACAAAAATCATGTCCCTTCACTAGCGACCTCGGAGTTTTGTTAGCAAGGTAAATACATTAACAACTCCTGGGTTCGGGAAAAAACCAATTTACGAGCACAATCCAAAATCACATAATGATAAAAGGAACATCCAATCCACCGAGGATACCTCGATATTTAGCGGTAAACAAATTAGATTAACCAAGAAATCCCTATTCGAATACGTCATTCGACAATGTAAACATGCTTGTAATTACGGTTAAGGGTCTTAGCAGGCGTGAAACACCAATCAAAGTTAAAGCAGATACAGATAACTTCAATCGAATTCACACAGTCCAAAGCAATGAAAGGATGGGTTGCCCTCCGGAAATCCAAACAGAGTGCAGTTAGGAGTGTTACCTGCATCTCAAAAACAATTTCACGCTGAATAAGAATTACCAGATAGGATCTTTCATCCTCAAGCATTCACCACAATCAAATGGCGTCCTCTACAGCAGTAGCGCACGGGTTTAGCCATATGCAGATTCACCACTGGTCTCCACCTTTGGAGCCGTGCACCTACCTTGCCATGTGCCCCGACTTCTGACAATTTGTGACAGTGGGGATGTTAATCGGACAAGCCCACTAGCATCAGTGTCCTTCTCCCCCACATCGAAACATCGAAGCACTGCCCCATTTATGCCTTCCGACAAATTCTGTTTCTCCTGGCGCGACTCTGTTCCCACGCGTTGTTATTCGGGCGCTATAAGGTTTAGCCACTTGTTTCCCTATTCTTATTATTCGCCCGACTAGGGCCTCCCGAATTAAATTCCTACTCGGCTAGCCTTTGTTCTTCATCATCTATCACTTCTAGATTTTCTACCAGTTGCTTGGAAACGATTGAACCCATTATTAGTAAGACGGAATCTTGAATCTCCATCCACTCCACCGATGCTGCTTGACCTATGACAATGAATGGTTCATCCAATTCTCACGGAAGACCTTGAAATGCCTCGTGATAGCGATTCAATTTCGCAGCCATACTCACCCCACAGTCATGCTCCCTGGTGACAGTTTCACAAAGTGTCACCCAACTTATCCTGGTACTATCGGACAAGATAATTGTCTAAAACTTCTGAACGATCCCAAGTTCCACCTCCTTCGTGGGGGCCCCATCATAACCTTGCACTCCTCCACCAGTACTCAGGCATCCCCCAACGCATATACATGGCCATAAGCTGACCTTCATCCTTATCATATCAAAGATCTCCACTTCTTGGATCCATTGATCCGCCTTCTCTGAACCTCATCCCTTGAACTTAGGAGATTAACGACGGAAGTTCTCTAACTCCTCTTGGACTCTGCAGCACGGATCTCTCTTCCCCTCTTTTCAGATCCCGTGAGTCTTGCAGCAGTCTGTGCAGCGACAGAAGCACAGCCATGTTACATAGGCCTCCGATTTGATTCATCCATTAGCGTGGCTCTCTGGAGAGCGTCAATTCCTTCTTGGCCGGCATGTTTCCTATAAACCATCATCAAGTAGAAGTCTTAAGCACTAACTTCAAATAATTCCAACTAGACGTTCTGATATAACAACACCACAAGATATGATTGGACTTGAACAACTTCCAAGTACTCTACACGGCACATATGAAGATAACAACTCCTAACTTATAGGTCGAGCTAAGCAATCTACAACCAAGTTTCACAGCCTCGCAAAGGAAAGCTAAGACCTATGCTCTGATACCAACAATGTAAACACCCCGTTTTTGTCAAGCGAGGTATATTTTTTTTTTAAATAAGTAAAAACGAACAAAGAATTAAATCAGGGAATGCTTTGGATAAATGAATTGGTATATTATATTACGCACGGAAAAGTTTCTCCCATATTAATAATCCAAAACATTTTACATAGAACCAAATGTACATGGAACCCATTCAAAATGATAATCAAAACTGAAATTATTTGTTAAGTATTCAGTCTTTCCAAAACTAAAATACGTCCAAACAAAAAGAGGACCCCTAGTCCCTATAAACAACATCCGTAATGCTGATCATCCTACAACAAAAAACTAGTACACCCTGAGTAATCTCCACCGCGCCCGTGAATCCTCGCTAACCAATACAGCACAATGTCAAGCGTGTCCCATCTCCATCCCTGTCCGTGAGGGTAGAAACCAGTAGGGCCGGTTCCTGACTCTCATCTGAGGGCAAAGCCCAGTTCCAGCAATAGTGGTAAAGGGTCACCAACCAGAAATAACAGTTGCAACATAGCAATTAAGTTGAATGCTCAAAACAACTTTTAACTAAGCATGGCACCTGAACAGATTTTCAAGTGCGAAGAAGTTCATACATTACATGCACAATGAAAATGAGGTAAAAAATCCCCCCATTTTTCTCGATCTCCAATTAACACATGATCAACAAGACATGGATAGACATAGCAATTATCATACAACTAAATATGAGGATTTCACTGGAGCCAATCGATTGGGCAATCGATGGGTGAAGATAATTTTAATGAAAAAACAGAATCCTGGGCCTGAATTCAATCGATTGGTAAATCGATTGATTGGTCCTGAGCCCTGGTTTCGAGCCATTCGGATTTCCTAATCGATTCGGTTAATGGATTCTTAATGAAAACAGAATCCTGGGCTGAATCAATCGAGTTGTAAATCGATTGATTGGTTCGCTGAGCCCCATGACTAAGGCCGTATACGATTGAGCAATCGATTCTTAACTGATTCTTTGAAAAATGATTTCGAAATCGATGCTAAACGATTGTGAATTGGCCAAGTTCCCCGTTTACCCATCCAATCGATTGGAAATCGATTTCCCTGATCTGATTTTCCAAACAATTCATTGAATTAACCTAAGTCATTCCTAATCGGAGTTCCGCACTTACATCTGATAAGCACAATTACTTACGACGATGCAATGATTCGAGAATGGTTTGCAATCAAACATGTGTATCACCAAATCCACGAACATAACACTTTGCTTAAACACATACTAACAACCAAAATGGAACCAACAGTTCACAAAATCAACAGGCGTGTATTCTTGCGGACAACACCAATCTCCCTCAGGAACGTAAGTCGTAAACGTTCACTACCTACACGGGTCACGGTCGGTTACCGGACGGTGCCACCTATCCCTCCGGGTACAGCACAACTTACCAAAACATACACGAGTAAACGAGGACATTATAGAGATTCCCATGCTAATTCTCGTCTTAACTTAAACCAGGGCTAGTCTCTCACGACAAACCCCTGCGCAGTCTCGCACGGGACAGCAATTCCCGCAACGGAACTAAGTCGTAAACGTACTACCTAGTCGACGGGTCCGTACTGCTTACCGAGTGCCACCTATCCCGGTCAAGCACAACTTTACCAACACAATCCCTCAGGAAACGTAAGCGTAAACGTACTACCTATCACGGGTCTGACTCGTTACCGAGGTCCACTCCATCCGCGGTCAGCACGATCTACAAGTAATACGTAACTGACTGCCTTATTCACGCCTGTACTGTTTCGACCCAAGGTGCCACCTATCCCGGGTAGCCACGATTACCGAAGAACCACATCAAAAAAGCGAGACATTAAGAGATTCCCCATTCTTATTCTCATTAACTAACGATTTTTCAAGACAAAACATTCAGTAAATAAGTCATTAAGAGATTCCCCATTTTAATACTCATTTACTGAAACGATTTCAAAAATGAACATTAAGTAACCGAGACATAAGAGATCCCTTCTCAACGCCCAGTATCTTAAACAATTTCCAAACAATAATAAAAGTAACCGAGACATTAAGAGATTCCCCATTCTTACGCCCAGTTACTAAACGGTTTTCAAACAAAATGTTAAGTAACCGAGACATAAAGAGTTCCCCACTTCTTAACGCCCAGTTAACTTAAACGATTTTCTTTAAACAGAAAATATTAAGACCGAGGACATAAAGAGTTCCCCCTCCTAACGTCATTAACTTAAACGGTTTCCAAAACAAATTAAGTAACCGAGACATTAAGAGTTCCCATTCTTACGCCCATTAACTTAAACGATTTTTCTTTAAAACAAAAATTAATAGTACCGAGACATTAAGAGGTTCCCCTCTTAACGTCAGTTAACTTAAAACGGTTTTCAAAACAAATATTAAGTAACCGAGACATTAAGAGATTCCCCATTCTTAACGCCCAGTTACTTAAACGATTTTTCTTTAAAACAAAATATTAAGTAACCGGAACATTAAGATTCCCCTCCTAATCCAGTTAACTTAAACGATTTCAAAACAAAATATTAAGTAACCGGACATTAAGAGTTCCCCATTCTTAACGCCAGTTAACTTAAACGGTTTTCAACAAACAAACGCCATTAAGTAAACGGACATTAGAGATTCCCCATCTTAATACTCATTTAACTTAATGGTTTTCAAGTTCACACACACAAACTCAACAAATTCTCACATTAAAACATATCAATCATTATTCACAGATCCAACCACACACAACATCAATCTCATCAATATCGATTAAGAGCATGTCAAAAACAACGAACACATCAAAGCAACATAACACCCAGATACAACCAATTTCATTGTCATTAATCATATACAATGACTTCAAATTCATTTACCGACATTCTCAATTAACAAAACCTAACTCTAAGGTTACCCATAACGCACTAGTTTCGTTTTTCCCAAATCGATACATTTAACCCTAACAAATTCCTTCCCACACACCACAGATAAGTCCCTAATGCAAACTAAAAGTTGGAAGGAGCCCTTACCTCAAAGTTAGCTTTATCGAGAGTTTCGGTCGCGAGAAATTCCGGTAAAATCTCCGCTCGCAACGCCGCTTCCAAATTAGTGCACTACACGTAGCACGGAGGTGAGCAACTTTCCTTCTATCTCTTCGAGAAATGAGTTTGGATCTTGAAACGGAGGGGTTTGTGTTTGGATCTCAAAAACCGTTTTTCTTCGTTTTTGAATCAAAGAGGAAGAGTGGAGTTACGAAAACCTTGGTCTAACCCTCACCCAACCTTGGGTCACTAGTTTTGAAGAAAAGGAAGCAACGGAAACGAAAAATGGAGGAGGATGGAATTTTGGGTTTCACGGTTAACAGAGGGGAGAAGATGGAAAATTTTAGGTTTTCCTTCCTTTCTATTTCTTCCTTGCTTTTCCTTTCTTCCTTTTTCCTTCTTCCTTTATACTACTATTTTTCCTTTTCCTTTCTTCTAGTTTTCCTTTCTTTTTCCCTCCAAGCAAACATATAAAAATATAATAATATAACTTAACAAATATCTCAAATCTAGATATTTATTAAATTACCGTTTCACCTCGAACGCCTTATTTAACCGTAAGGTATTTTCGCAGTTAAATTCAATTTATTTATCGACGAGAAATTCTAATTGGCATCGAAATACCTTTTGATTATAAAAACTCCAAAATATTATAACTTTGGCTTAAATGCCTCCGAGCCAAAATCCAAATATACCAAAAATACATAAAAGGGTACTTTAAAATTATGGGTCTTACAACATCTTCCTCATGCACTGTAGAGGGTCCCCCTGATCATTATGTCCCTCATCATCATCTTCAATAATCATACGTCTTCTTCTCCTTGAAGCTGTCGGTCGAACCTCTCTGGGGGATTCATCGAGTCGATGTAGGGAAGTCTCAATGTCCCGTGTAATCGTATGATTTGCGTTCTTCCTCGTGACCATGAAAATTAAAAATATTAAAGAATAATCACAATAAGTTAATAAATTATAATTATTAATTAAAAAAATATATATACATAATTCCGGAAAACTTGATGCTCAAGTTCTCCGGTAACTACCCGGAAATGTTGGCAATCAAGTTTTCCGGAACGCTTTCTGTACCGGATATGTTAAAAAACAAGTTTCCGGAACACTCTTCTTACCGGAAAACTCCTACAAGATTTCCGGGTACCGGAAACTTTAAAACAACGTTTCGGAATACAAGCTCGTACGGAAAACTGTCTAACTTTTCCGGAAATTTTGGAAAAAACTTACTCTCGTTCCGGGAAATGTGAAAGTGTGGAATGGTAATTTTTGAGGTTTTAATTTATTTATACGAGGGCAAAATAGTCATTTCATTCTAATTGGGGTATAGGTATAATAAGAGGGGTACAAGGGAAATTTTTCTATATCACACATAGATAATTCATAATTGATGGGCACTATAACACAATAATAAAGGGCCAACTTTTCTCACCTGAAGTTACTAAGGAAGTACATAAAGCAAATAGTACCAAAATGTTAGCTGATAAGACAAGTCCAATAATGTGTTGTCTAATTTTATGTTTTAGAATGTAACACTTGTTTGATTATGTGGTAGGTTTATCTACATCACAGTAAAAATTTACTTCTCGCAAAAGTTTAGTTTTGATTATATGGTTTTATATGTAAGTATAAAAAAACATGATTTATGCTGATTAAGACGGTGGTAAATGGCATCATGGGTTTTTTGAAAACTTGTAAATTTTTCCTACATTAGTTCACCAAACTTTAAGATAAATTTAAACAATTAATATAGTTCATTTGTTGGTTAGGGAGTTAGTTTTATTTTTTTTAGATGAATGGACATTAATGTCATTCGCTAATAACCTTCATTTTGATTATATTCTATCTTGTATATTAGTTACAATTATTAATGAATGAGTTAAATTTGTTACCGGAAAAAAATAGTGTATGTCATTTAATTTTGTTGATACAGTTACAAAATAACAAATTTCTCCAAATGTCTTAATACTTGCATTGTTGCAGAAAAATGCTAAACCTTATACAAGACACTTGAGCATAAATCCGAAACTCAATGCTAATGATGAATACCGTTCATGAGAAGAAACATTTCAATTACTAAAACACCCACACAAATACCACATGAAGTGAAACTGTAAAAGAACATACTAAAACAAAGATTAACCAATGAGATAAGATGAATTACCAATACGCTGCGTTTAAGACTTTCTATCGCTTTTGAGAAACCCAAAACGGTAAACTCCAACTTACAAATTACAAATTATACAAAACGGTTTTGTGCATAATAACATTACTCCTCGAATCCACTCTCTTCACTCTTCACACTCATTCAGCTTCTCTATTCTCCAAGAAGCAAGAAAGAACCATTCAAACCACAAAACAAAAAATACAACTTTTTCACTTCAGAAAGTTGAAGAAGAAAACAGAACAAAAAATGGAGAAATCAGCCATAACCGTTACAACAGAGTTTCTATTTCTCACATCTTTCATCACAATATTCATCGGTTCTGCATTCGCTTCTCCAACACAAAATCAAGAATCTAACTCTCAAGAACAACAAGGTAAAATAATAATTCAGTAATTACGCATTAACTAATTAATTTACAAGAAATAAACATTTCTATTATCTTTTAGTAATTTTTAACTGTATGTATTGAACTGCAGATAAGCCGCCGAGTTACTTAAGGATGGTGGCTAACGCAAGCGAGTTTCCCTTAGAAGATTACTACGATTACATAATAGTCGGCGGCGGAACAGCCGGCTGTCCATTAGCCGCCACACTCTCCCAAAATTACCGTGTATTAGTCCTCGAACGTGGTGGAGTTACCCACGGTAAATCCAATTTAATGAACCAAGAAGGTTTCTTGAACACACTATTAAACGCAAACGTAAACAACGCCAACAACGAAGACTCACCGGCTCAATCATTCATTTCAGAAGACGGCGTACTCAACGCACGTGGCCGCGTTCTCGGCGGTAGTAGCGCAATTAACGCCGGCTTTTATAGCCGAGCCGATCACGAATTTTTTACACGCTCCGGTGTTATTTGGGACTCAAAACTTGTGAACGAATCTTACGAATGGGTTGAAAGAGAAATCGTTTTTCGTCCTCAACTTAAAACGTGGCAATCCGCTTTTCGTGATGGTCTTCTAGAAGCTCGTGTGGGTCCCTATAACGGTTTCACCTTAGATCACGCTACCGGTACCAAAATTGGTGGGTCCACTTTTGATACTTCAGGTAAACGACATAGTTCCGCAGATCTTTTACGCTATGCACGACACTCCAATCTTCGCATTGCCGTTTACGCTAGCGTCGAACGAATCCTTCTCGCTTCTTCATCATCTTCAACAACAACGAGTTCTGAAACTTCTTCTTCTGCAACAACTTCTGCGATTGGAGTTCTTTATCGCGATCAAAACGGAAAATATCATCACGCGATTTTGAGAGGACGCGGAGAAGTGATTCTTGCAGCAGGTGCAATTGGAAGTCCACAACTTCTTCTATTAAGTGGAATTGGACCTAGACCTTATCTTTCTTCATGGGGAATACCAGTGACACATCATTTACCATACGTAGGTCATTTTCTATACGATAATCCACGTAACGGAATCACTTTTCTACCTTCAATTCCACTTGAACATTCGCTTATACAAGTTGTAGGTATAACGAATTCAGGTGCTTACATAGAAGCAGCTTCGAATGTTGTTCCGTTTTCATCACCGGTTCGGAATTTCTTCATCCGTGAATCTAATTCGCCGCTTTATCTAACTGTTGCGACGTTGATTTCGAAGATTTCAGGACCTGTTTCTGCTGGTTTTCTAAGATTAGCTTCAACTGATGTTAGGTTTAATCCAATTGTTAGGTTTAATTACTTTAACAACGGTGTTGATGTTGAAAGGTGTGTTAATGGAACAAGGAAATTAGGGGAAGTACTTAGGAGTAGAGCAATGAATGATTTTAAGTTTGTGAATTGGTTAGGTGTTAGAGATTTTAGGTTTATTGGACCTGCTTTGCCTAATGATGAAAGTGATTATATTGAAATGGCTGATTTTTGTAGAAGGACTGTTAGTACTATTTGGCATTATCATGGTGGTTGTGTGGTTGGTAGGGTTGTTGATTCACATTTGAAAGTCATTGGAATTGATTCTCTTCGGATTGTTGATGGTTCTGTTTTTAGTGTTTCACCTGGAACTAATCCTCAAGCTACATTAATGATGTTGGGAAGGTGAGTTTATTTCAGTTTCTATAGTTATATGTTTGATTAATGTGAAATAATTAGTAATTATCTTTGTGATTTTACTATTTTGGCAGGTATTTTGGGCTAAAGATGATTAGAGAAAGGGAAGGATATTCAAATGATTTGTAACCCTGCAATTCTGTTTTTGTTGTTCTACATATATAGGATTACTTTGGGTTTTTTAATTTTTTGTATTGCAGTGTAATCATTGTTGATGTTCAATTTGGATTATTGATGTTCAATTTGGATTATTGATGTATAGTCAAAAGTAAAATAAACCCACATTGTATATACTGTATAGAATGGATTAGTAAAAAAATGCTTTGGGGGTGAATTTGTAATGATTTTTTTGGATCCCCTAACTTTTGATTGAATAGATTAGATTGGATTGGATTGGATTGGATTCTTTATTTGCTGAATGATAATGCCAAGTTGCCAATGATAAAAGTATTCATTTTCAAGTTTCTTACCTTAATGCTCTTTATTTTTGTCCCTTAATTCCACCTACTTGTGTTGTAATGATATTTATTCAGAAAAAAAAGGTGTGAATCTTGGTTAACTGTTTTTATTCAAGTTGTGATGGGTTCTGAGGCAGAAATTGATTATCCATTCATCTAATTGCAAACTAATTTTGTCTGAGTAAGTATTGATTATAAGATATTACACTCGAACTTTTATTAGCCTTGCTAATTGATTGGGGGAGTTTATTGCAAATTAAACAATATGTGAACATGAATTACTAAATTTAACAGAGAGAAACTAACAGAATTGTTTTCTGTCCGAAAGCATTATGCAAACTCTTGCACTGTAACTGTAAGGGAGCACAGATAGCCTCGTAGCCCTCACCTAAAATCATGATAGATAGAGTGAGGTAGCATAGAAGAATAATTGGGAGGCTTATTTAGGGGTGGGAATAGGTCAGGCCAGGCTTTAAAAGGTCTGAGTCTGGCCTACGATTAATCTTTTAGGCCTAAGGCCTATCATAGGTTTTCTTTTCTTTTCTTTTTTTCCGGGCATGGTCTAACCTTTTTAAAAGCCTGAAAGCCTATTTAAAAGTCTTATTCATATTAAAACATTTAAATGCTCTACTCATATTACATGATACTCTCCGCATATTAATATCAATGGACATATCTATATATATTAGAACAAAATAATTTTTCTAACAAAATAATTTTAAAAAAAAATCTGAAACAAACATCTTTAAAACCCTAAAACATAATTTTTGGTTTTAAAGAATAGATTATTTTTTTCTTGAAAAAAATGCACCCATTATTACTTCTCAAACAAACATGGAACGACTACTGAGTTAGTTGACTAATTGGAATGAACTACCGAATATGGAATGACTATTGAGTGGTTGCCTTAATTGATCTAATTTAAAATAGAAATTAATATTATTAAATATAATAATAAAAAATAACATTAATAAATAATAAAATATATATATGTGCCGATCCTGTCAGACTAATAGACTTTTTATAAGTCTGAGTCTAACCTATTTAAATAAATAGACTTTCAAAAGTAGACTGAGTCTAACTTTTAATTAAATAGCTCATGCCATATAGTAGGTCAAAGGTCTCTGACGCGTAGTCCTATTCCATACTCTATTTGTCCATAATGTCATCAATTTTGTATTGTTTCATATCACAAGAATTAAGTAGAGTGATTAATAACAATAAATTAAGGGATTTGAAACGTCTGCCTTTAAGGCGAGAAATTGACACTATGCCTTTCAATAAATCATGTCATTCAGATCAATTGAACCGCACCAAATCAAGCCACATGTCTAGCTTTCGTCGCACAAAACCCGCTTCCTGCGAGGTTCTTTTTGTCAACCCATCGCTTGCTAGAAATTGCTTTTCGCCGCATGTGTTGCTTGCCAGTAGGGGTGGGAATAGGCCAGGCCAGGCTTTGAAGGCCTGAGCCTGGCCTACGATGAATTTTTTGGCCTAAGCCTGGCCGTACACCTATGATAGGCTTTTTTTCGGCCTGAGTCTGGCCTACGGCCTACGCAGTGCCTGGCCTGTAAGCCTATTTAAAAGCCTTATTCACATTAAAAATAATTTTTCTAACAATAATAATTTAAAAAATATGAAACAAACACCCTTTAAACTCTTAAAAAAAGATGATTTTTGGTTTAAAAGAATAAATTTTTTATTAAAAAACGCACCAGTATTTATCTTCTCAAACAAATGGTCTCAAACACAAACTCAGATTATTAACCTCTCAAAAAATCTCTCGTGCAACATCATATTTAGTAATATATAACTATATATATATATATAAAGGTAATAAATAAACAATTATCTATAGTTACATGATGCTCTACACATATCGATTTATATGATTCTCCATTACCAATACTAATGTGGTATATGTATATATATATTAAATAATAAAAATGATTTTTCTAACAAAATAATTTTTTAAAAATATGAAACAAATACCTTTAAACCTAAAAAATAGTTTTTGGTTAAAAGAATAATTAAATTTTATTGAAACAAACGCACCTATTTTAATCTCTAAACAACTCAGAAATATTACCTCTAAACAAAGTCCTCTCAAACAACTCGGAATTATTACTCTCAAACAAACTCATATTCAGTAATAATAAACAATTAGGGTTTCTAAATTTATATACTAATAATATATATAATATAAAGATAACAAAATATAATGTATTTGTTTTTATAAAAAATTAAGTAACAAATAATAATATCGGTTTTATAAATAAAAAAAAACAGTTTGTTTTCATACATGTTTGTTGGATGAGGCAATGGAATTAGAAAGAAGAAAAAAATAAGGAGGAATACATATAAATATATAGATAGCGGCCCCTGTAGGCGGCCTAATAGGCTTTTTACAAGCCTGACCTGACCTATTAATAAATAAGCTTTAAAAACAGCCTGAGTCTGACCTTTTTATTAAACAGGCCAGGCCAGGCCAGACCATATAGTAGGCCATGCCATAGGCCCTGTCGGTACGCCTAGCCTATTCCCTCCTACTTGCCAGTGTTGTTCGCCAACCAGGTTAGTTGGCTTGGATTGTGATCGCGTAGTGAGAGATTAAAATGCAGCGAATTGACATTGCCATCACCACCATCGCTCTGGCACAACAAGTTTCGATGACATGAATTGCATTATTCTTTTCATAATGAGTTTCGAAAAAAAAAATTGGTTTAAATAACATTCACGAAAATATTACTAAGTTGAGTTTTTATGGTTGCAATTGTTAGCAAACTCTAGTGATGTGTCTTAATTAAAAAGGATTAAAAGAAGTTGCGAAATTAATTGGCTTGATTACGGGTCATGGGATCGGAGAGAATTTTATTAGGTGATTGCGCGGGGAGTGTGTATTGGTTAACAGTCGACGATGTGCTTTAGTAGGTGAGATGGAGGTTTCTGGTAGTTCTTATTCTCTCAAGCTGCATTCGTAAAGCCATGAATGGCTCGGTCGTCAAAACGGGCACGGGTTCTCTTGATCGTGACAATAGCAACCACATGATCATAACCTTTAGGTATGGCTTCATGGACGATTTCAAAGAGATTACGCTAGGAAAAGATCTCCAATAGGAATTAAAGATTCCTGGATAGTACAAACACAAAGGATGAACTCATCAATGTTACGACTCCCTTATGAGTCCGTAACTTAGATTAAGTTGATGCGCCTTGGTTGTGATAGTAACGTGTGATAATTATGGTGAATTCTTCCCAAATTGGCATGTATGGTGACAATCAACAAGCTTCTGTTGGATCGATTGAAAATTGTTGTTAAAGAATCCAGTACAATGAGTGCATCTTGTTGCTCCCACTCCAGAAACAGAGGATGGAAGAGTGCGATCAATTTTAGTCAAGAATCGGTTGTGTGTGTGTGTTGTGATGTGTGTGTGTGTGTGTTGCTGTGTGTATTATAAAATTAAACAACGACTCAAACTCTGAAATTCTTAATACCAATTAAAATCCACAAGTTTTAATCAAAAAACATTAAATACTAACAAAAGTTAAGGAAATAAGGAATGAATAAAAAATAGAGAAGAAAGAACTTAGAAAAAAAAAAAAAAAAAAAGAAACATGAATAAGTAAAAAATAAAAAAAAATAAAAAGAAGAAAGAATAAAGTAAGACAAGAATGACATGAATAATAAGACAGAAATAAGAAGTGTAAAAAAAGAAGAAAGAAAGAAAGGGAAAAATTGAGGAAGGACAAACGTAGAAATGAAAGAAACATGAGGAAAGAAGAAGGAACAAAAAGAGAAAGAAAGGAGAATTTGGGTGTGCTTCCACAAATACAATTCGTTGACTCGAACCACACTGAGTGAGCTACGCATCGCGGGTTTAACGCTTTTCACACACCAATATTGATAAAATAAATTTTATAAAGTTGTAAAATTCTTCATAAGTGTCCAGATTTTTAAAATAGATGAATATTGTCCAGGCTACTAGGAAGTATATAATTATATAATATAGATTGTTTGTTCTATTGTAAATGTTAGAATCCTTTATGAGGAATTGATTAATATGAATGATTATATATATGAGAAGTATATTTTTATTTTTAAAGTTATCATAGTTCCAATTATTAATAAGAAACTAGATAGTGGATTATAAAGGTTGAGAAGTGTATTGTTTTTATTATGCATTTTTATTAAGATTTGAAATAATTTTTGTAAATCAATTAAATTTTTTTCGTAATTTTAAGATTTATTACAATATAAGAAGCCGAATAAAATAATATGTTTTGAACGATTAGGTTGGGGTGAGCTATTCATAGACTATAGAGCAAATGAAAAAAAAAAATAGTAACAAAACCTAAAATACTCACAATTATCGATTTTAATATAAAATATTTTATTTGGATTTTTTATATCTTGTTGTAAAAAATTCGGAGGATCTAATTTATTTTTTAAAATTGATTTTTTGATTTCCTATTAATAAATAATTAGTTGACTGTTTAGTCGTTATATTAATGACGCCGTGACATTGCTCATTAACTATATGGTTGTTATTAAATTTTATTATATTAAAATATTAAGGACAATACTTCGAGATTTTTCTCCTTTATTAAAAAAACATCAATGATCAATTGTTTATTCTGTATAGGCTCATACTTTATATATTAAATATTTAAAATTTAATTTTTTTAAATATTTACGATTTATTATCTCTTTATTAACATGTTTTTTAGCAGTAAAATTGATTTATGTAAAAAATGTGAACCACGTGTATGATATTTGTATAACTTAAAATAGATGAAAAGTATTAAGATAAAACCCTTAACTATATTTGAACTAGACAGAAATATCTATCAATATTTTTGTAGGAATTTTATTACATTTTTTTAGATGTTTTTTATTTTTATTATATTTCTCAAAAATCATACAGCACCAAAAATGCATCTTTATACGTAAATTATTTCGTACTTTGTAATATAAAGGCAAACTAATGCGCACCTATCTAAAATCTTCATGCAGATTAATAGTAACGAAAGATTATTTCTATTGATTATCCTACTTCTAAATTAATATAAAATGAACAAAAATTTTTAAACACTTATTTATTTTTAATTTTAACAATTTTGTGAAATATTAAGACTTTTAAGATTTAACATTTTAAGTTATTATTTGATAAACTACGTTTAGTAATCAAAATTTAATGGTATGTCGGAGCTATTAAAAAATAGAAAAACATATTATTAATTATAAATATTTTAGAGTGTGAGTAAATAGACAAAATAACAGATTAACATATTAAAATAAAAGTTTATAATTAATACACACTATAATGATAATGAATAGGTTTGTGTATGTTATATTATCTAATAATAAAAAAAAAATAGTAATTAAAATTAATATTCTTACCCTAAGTATAATTGCACATAAACGATATTGTAAGTAACATTTAATTTATTTTAAAAAGAAATTATTAAGATAAATAAGCGTATTGAATATAGATTACTTAAAATTAATATATAAAATGTAGGAATTAATAAATTAATGAATGTATATATTTTTATATTCATACGCAAAATAAGTTAATATTATCAATAAAATTTTCAAAATAGAAATAAATTAATAAGGATTAGCAAATAAAATTAATTATCTTACTAGTTATTAAGGATTAATCAGATAAAGTATACTTAATTAAATATTTACACTATTAATAGAGATTGATACATCTTTGTTTGTTAAAAAAAGACTTGAGAGCGATTTAGATTAATGTAAAACGAACTGTTAGAATTATATATCCATTTGTAAAATTAAAATAATGGAATAAATATAATTACATTTAATTAAATTAAAATAAAACATGAATAAGTTCTGGAGATTGCGTAACCAAAAAACTTTAACTATTTCATATTTGCTTTTTAACTCCACTTTTCCAACGTGCGCACATCTTTAATTGGAAAAAAGTTCAAATCAATTTTATAAAAGGGAGTAGGAGCGTACACAATAAATATTTGTTAAATGTGCGTTAAACATAAGACAATTTGTAATCTCCAACTAAGTAGATAAATCAAAATTTAAATCAATCTCACTATCCTGTGGAAAAAAAAAAGTGGTATTAAACAGAAATTGTGGTTGGTGTGCACTATATGTAAAGTGTGTAAGAAAGAAAGATTCAAATATTTGCAATATAATTTATGTGTGTGTGTGTGTATAACCCCAGTATTGGATAGCAGAGGACTATAAAAGAATAGAAGAAACCACCAAATGTAAGAGATGCAACTCCCCATTACATATGATCAGTTGTGTAGCTAAATGATCAAAGTGAGCGAGCGCAGGAAATGCCAGAGTATGTACCAATCCACGGCTATGCAAGGAGATTACGCTAAGTATGTGACCAATTCCTTCCTGTAGCTAAATATAGTATTGTACTTCTAAATATGAATTAAACCTCGTCTATCTCTGTATGGATCTCAATATGAGTCATGCAACAATTATGTCATAGGTATGAGGGTGTTGTGAGACTCAGGGTTGTTGAGCTTTGTTATTAGTTTGATATATCTGTAACTTGATCCCTTGTTGCTTAAAACAGGATGCTCAGGTTTAATCCTTCGAATATAGACCGATTCTCTTTGTTTGAATTGGATTAATAGTGCTACTGGATTTCTACTGCGCTATGCAGAATGCAATGTTAAATTAAATATGTGTAATGCATCTATCTAATATTATTCTCTCTTATTTTCTTTCTTCCTTATTATTGGATTATTGTGCATTCTTCTGTGAAGCTTATATCTGCAACTCTCCAAACATGCTGCCTTAATCCTAGAGATGTTGAGCCATGGTAACATTAAAAATATAAAAACTAGTGAATATGTTAGTATTGCAATGTTTACACTACCATTTTGGTTTCATGTACATACTTTCATTACGACCGGAAATCATCAAATGACTTTATTTAAGTGACATGAATATGATTATAGTAGTTAGAAATCTAAGTTATTTATCCATCTGAGACTCACTGAGAGATACAGGGGTTTTACGGTATTTAAAAACACGGCTTACAAATTTAAAAAGTTTATACTTTATATGGTCAAGTGAATAATATTATTGGATATAGTAAGATTAATTTTAGTGTTTTATGACATTACAATTAAACGTATCATGATCATCTGGAATAGATTGAAAGCTGCACCTATACCATTTTAATGCCAACATTATATATATATATTTTGACACTATTCTCACATCCTGGAATAAACATATTACACCATATCTCACCTTCTTGTTCTTCTAACTTCTTGATGAGGTAAGAAAAGTACTCTGCCAATTTAGTTAATTAATATTGATATTAGTGAGCACTAAGTTAGTAGTAGTAATCTTAGCCCTAGACACTTCAGCCCACTATTCGCTACCGTTCAGACTTCATCAAGTCGACTATTAAGCCCAACCAAGAACATGATCATACACTTTTTTCCTGATTACAGTTGCTTACTTGGATATCTCTTAAGAAACAATTAATCACAAAATATCCATCCTCAACATTTCACTTTCCCATAAATGATACTAGAAGAGATACTGATAAATATCCTTCTCTCCT